>VXBB01010833.1:217016-233767 GCA_013399915.1 Illadopsis cleaveri
GACTCATGCCAACAGAGTTAAAGGCCTGGTGGGAGAACCGAAAGAGTGGACTATAACATCCAGACTGGGTGAGACAAGATTGGCTCGTAAGCAGAGACCGAGAGATAACTGGAGAAGCAGCAGGATGTGTGAAAAGTAGAGTCAAGCTTCCACCAGCCAGCTTGAGGACTGTTTTAACTACCACTTTGGGTGGGGAGTTTGAACCGTATCAGTTATTAATGTAATTGTTCTGTTTTAATAGATGGAGATTGCAAGCATATGTTGAGGGGAGGTACACAGGGAACGCTAAGAGGTGCTGGGGTGGTTTGCTTAGGAATTAAAAAGTGGAGTAAGGCAAGAAATAGAGGGCAAGACTGGGTTGGCCCCTGTGTTCGCCACTGAGATTATATAGCCCTGCTGCAGGCAGCAACCCTGTAGGCATGGTAAGGTGAGGGCAAAAAGGCCATACCGGACCTCTATCATTCCTCAATTGTCTTTTCCCTCCAAAATCCAATATGGGTGCAATTAACAAGTGGAATACAAAAAGGACTAGAGGGCAAGACCAAGTCGGCCTCTGTACTCTCCACCAAGATACACGTGCTATGGGTAGCAACCCCATAGGCATGGCAGATGGGGGTAAAATGCCATACTGGAGCTCTGTAATCCCCTTTTGTCTGCTCCAATCCATTCATCAATTCCACCAATCAGTGTGCCTAAGGAAAACCTGGGAATTTTTTTTCAGTTCCCACTGTCCTCGCCCACATCAACAGAAGCTAGTATGACTGATCCAAAATTTTAATTTTGAGAAGTGAGAGTGGATCATCGAAATCGAAAATAAGAGTTAACAGTTCGAGCCAAAAAAGAAAGAAAAGGAAGAGGAGTTTGTTATAGATGAGTAATGTAATGGTTGGCTCTCACAATTAAGGAATGAATATTACGTGTACATTAAGAGAAGTTTTACTGATGTATAGCTATTGTGGTATGTTCTCCCCATAGTCCTCTTTCCCCTCCCCCTGGTCCTGTTGTCACTGGAGGCCGTTGACAGCCGGGGCGTTTGGGGAGGGCCGGATTGTTACTGTGCCCGCCAATCACGATGTAACAAAGTGATCTCCACCAATGGATGGCAAAGGAGGAGTTGATTGGCAGCCTTTGGGAGGGGCTGGAGGTATAAAAGGCAGAGGATCCATTTGGTAGATGAGCACATGGTGGTTTAGTTCCATGCTCCCAGCGCTGCTTTTTCTCCTTATGCAGTCTTTTGCTGTATTTTGTTAAGGTTTAATAAACCTTTAAAATTTTAAAAGTGAGTGTCATTTCTCACATAGGAAACAATTCCTTCCCAATATCCCATCCAGCCCTGCCATCTGGCAGTGGGAAGCCATTCCCCCTTGTCCTGTCCCTCCATCCCCTGTCCCCAGTCCCTCTCCAGCTCTCCTGGAGCCCCTTTAGGCCCAGGAAGGGGCTCTGAGGTCCGCATGGAGTCTTCTGTTCTCCAGACCTAATCCCAATTCTCTCAGCCGTTCCTCCTAGGACAGGTGCTCCAGCCTGCTCTCTATCAAACTTTTCCTAAGAGTTCCATGTACAGACCTTTCCCAGTCTTTGCTCTTTGGGCATTGTTGCTATCAGCTCCATTAAAGTAAAACTTTAGGATCTCTTACAAAGCAAGGTTTCTTGGAAACAGCCAACTTCACCGTCACAAGATCCTGTCCAGTGACCTTCACCTGAAATCTCCTTCTTTCTAGGAATTAATGACAAATGCTCTGCCTGCCCTTGCTCTCATGGCTTTGCACACAGGGCACACTTGGCAGTGGATCATCTGCTCCTGCAAGTCATGAGCTACAAATTGCAGAAACACACCAGAAGCTAAAATCAGTTTCCGAGAACAAAAACAGCTGCTGTAGAAACAAAAGCCAAATATTCTCCTGGCTGCTGGCTGCATTTTTTTTTAAATTTAGCTTAAAACAAAATTCAAAAAATCTGCTTGGAACCCAAACAGTCTCTAGCTGAAAATGTGGTGTCTAGCCTGAAAAACAGAGGCTTATGGACACTATGCCAACAGCACAGGATTCCCATGGACCTGGTGTTTCTCAAGCCCTTAATGTGGTTCAGCTTAGGCAAGTAGTTTCAGGATTCCCAGTTTAAAATCTACAACACACATCTGCAATTCATTCTAGTTTTTTATTTTATTTCTTACTTCTCCAACCAGCTCCAAATGGTTTTATGAGTTCTTGCAATCCGGTACTAATCAGTTACTCATGGTGAGGAGTCCTCACTTCCTCTGAAGGGCTCCCTTTGCATGGGGACCCAAGCTGTGCATTTCATCAGCTGCATTTTGCCAGAAACAACAGCAACTACCTGATAAAACAAGACTGTTTGGAGTGTTGTATGCCTGATTATGGGACACAGAAAACTAACACAGCACTGGGCATTTTCTACCCCTCTCCCATCAGCTCACCACATTAAATTGAAGTGACTCCTTTACTAACAAGACTAATTTCCCACTTTGGAGAAGGGGACTTCAAGTGGCTTCAGGGAAAACTGGTGAGAAATTTTCATCCAGCTGTATGAAAAGAATTCCCATTTGAGAAACACCACTGGCTTAAAACCTTTAGTGGAAGTGCCCCAAAAATCAGACGATCAGTATTCGCCTACTGCACATCAGCTGTGTGAGATGAAACGCTGCAGACACGGCAGGTGAAGGCAGTTATTCTCAGAAGTGGATTCTGAAATACCAAATACAATCATCTCCGCTTCCCTGCTCTTCTTGTTTCAAATACAACACACGCACTGCACTCCTGAGCTGTGGGTGCATCCCTTACCGCGACTGCACTGGAACCCCCAGACCTTGGGCACAGCAATTAGAACATTCTTCTTGCTGAATGAAGAATTTTTTCAGGCAAAACAGCCAAAGACTAACAATTCTGTTTCTGCCCTTATGAGTTTCTATCCAAGCTATTGTAATTAGGAGACCTTCAGTAAAAAATCTTGCAGAAACTCCTGTTTCTCTGCATAGTACATGTCACAGGCACAGCTTCATAATTTGGGCATCTGTTACTGCTGTCCTGCTCACGACACATCTGGCTCTGATCAGCACAAATGGTGGATAAAGATTTCCCTTTCTTGGGGCTGAAGGACTGGTTGCTTCTTTCAAGCTTCACCAGACCAAACCAGTGATTCTGATGTGGTCCTATGGGAGCAGACAGGAGAGTGAGTTTGTGGTCCTGCCAGACTGTCCCAGGAATGACAACGCTACAGCCAGAGGACAAATGTCTTCTCATTATCAGCCTAGACTGACAAATAGCTGATAATGGAAGAAAAGACACTGGAGAAATGTCCCTCCAGTTTTCTGTTTGAGTAACACAACCCTCCCTGCCTGATCTCACGCTCAACATCAGGCTGCACCCAGGCCAGCTTTAGTTTTTCTTTCATGCTTTACTGTTTACATCCTGCCTTCACCCTCCACATGTTTCCTATCACCAGCTCCTGAAGGTAAGTCATGAGTTTTGGCTATTGCACAACACAACCTCTCCAGGGACCTTTGATGTTCTCTTCCAGATGGCTGGGTGGACAATAACCTTCTTTCCACATCCTCTACACTCTCAGATTCTCATTGACCAATGTGACCAAACTGAAAATGAAGTAGAGATATAATTCCTTGATCTTCTTTATTTTTTATTTTCATGGTGGAAAATGTTGGAAAATTCTTGGGAACAAGCTTGCATTAAGTATACAGTATGTCACTGAATTTGCTTGGCAGCCCTGCTATGGTGGCATGTTCTCAGGCAGTTGCACTTGTGATGTCAATAATGAGTGGCATGAAAACATTAGAGAATCAGAGAAAAGCAGAGCTGGAAGGGCTCTTACAAGCTCATCTAATCTTCCTCTCTCACCTCAAGGCAGAATTAACTCCATTTTCAATAGAGACTTACCTAAATCAAAGCTCTAAACCTTTACAGTGATGTGTGAGAGCTCAAGAGAGAAAGTCTTTCATTGGTAAAATTAATGAAAACAAAAAACAAAACAAAGTCAGAACCTGCCTTGCAAGCCAGCAACAAACATACTGCCAAGAGATCACCCTAAGTAATGAATCCTGTTTCATTAGTTAATAGAATCATTACCATGACACAGAGTATCCTGATCTGGGAGGGACGCACATGGAAGGAAGGAAGAACTCCAAGGGAGCAGAATGCTATCAGGAACATCATGGCAACAGGCAGGAGTTTGTCCCCCGCCTTCTGCCAGAACCAGATCTCACCCCTGGCTGATTATCACAGGGGCTGCCTGTGCCAGTGCCCATTCTCAATAATCCATACCCAGGAGAAGAGCAGGAGGAGTTTCCTCTCCTCCAAAGGAAAGGAGGCTGCAAAAGCAAAGGTGTTCAGCTGGTCTGCAGGTCCTGTGGAGTTTTTATGCTGTGTACACTGGCTGGAACTGCAAGACTGTACAAACACTGATGTAAACAAGTTTAGATCATAGCTTTACTTAAAAAAAAAAAAAAAAGAAAANATTTAAATCATAGCTTTTCTTAAAAAAAAAAAAAAAAAAGAAAAAAACCCAACCAACCAAAACCCAACAACAACCCCCCCATCACATCTATTTGCGGCTGCACAGCATGCTCTGAGCTCTGCAGTGCTGGGGAGCAGCTGTGCTTTCAGTGCCCTTCTTCTAAAGAGAACATCATGTTCCCTTCTGCAGAAGCTCCGAGGAGCCAGGATTTTTGCCCCTGTGACAACCACATGCATGTAGCCCCCTTCAAGGCTACAACTTTTATGTATCCTGAAATGACTTCCCAGAGCGTTCTTTGAAAAGCCTTCCGCTAACATGAATGTCTCAGCCAAGAATGGACTTTTCTGGATCTCACTCACAGACTGTTACTAAAAATTGCGGCAACACATTTTTCCAGCCTCTAGGAATACTGCATGTGACTGCCTTTTATTTCTGTAAGGACTCTGCCCCAGGATCATTCTTAAAAACTACTTCCAGACCTTGGAAGCATCTCACAAGTAATGTCTGTCCAAAATCCCAATATTAGATTATCACTGTGCACAGTGAGTAAAAACTGAGACCTCTAGAAAAATTCTTATAAACCTATGCTTAAAAGGATTACAGAAACTATAATGTGATGGAAATCTGATCAACACAACTTCACCAATAGTTAACTCTAAATCATACCTAGTGGTAACTGTCCCTGCCTATGGCAGGGGGTTGGAACAAGATGATCATTAAGGTCCCTTCCAACCCAAACCAGTCTGTAGTTCTGTGATACCATTTATTCTCATCAACTCTCACAATTGTCATGTAATTCTTGGAACAGATGCCCAAGCTCCAGCTCAGAATGGTACTGCTGTACATGGCTCACTTCTATTTGTTTGACAGAACAAGAAATAAGTAACAAATTAAATGTATCCTCCATGGGTACAACTGTTCCTCCATGATCCTGGGTGGGCATTAAATAGTATTACTTTGCAATCAAGTAAGGGTTTTAAAAATGGATCGATTGTCTTTAGCAACTTTCAACACAACTTCTTCCAGTAGGAATTAACAGTACCTGGTATGCGTGTTTTAAGAAAGAAAGAGTATATGAAAGGCAAAAAACCCCCTTTTCTGGTTTGCCATCGACTGCAGTGGTAGTGACACAGCAGCTTCTGGCGCAAAGGGCAGCCAGAAAAGAACACTCATTTCCAGGAGCATCCTGACTGGAGGGCTTCTATCCTGTGCAGCTCTTCCCTGCACTTACAGCCAAGCAGAACAAAGTCAGGAACCCTCCTGACTGGCCCTTTACAACCTAATTCCTACTGTGTGTGGACTAGTGGAATCTCAAGTGGCCTTGAATGACAGGAAAGCTCCCTCTTCCTGAAGGCTGCCATCAGTACTGGAGATCCCATGGACAACATTTGCTTGCGAACACAGGACAGGCAGTGACCTTTACAGCTCCACCTTCTGCAAATGAGGGATTGCTAAAGAAAAGCAGGAGCTTAGCTTACCTAAAACTGCTGCATTTACAGCCTGAACAACACTCGGGGCCAATGGCACAAGTGAAGTAGTGCAGTTGGTCTGACTGTTCTCAGAATCTCAGCCATCACTGCACTGAGGTAATGTTTTACTGATTGTGTCATTGAAACCTGGGATTATTTCTGCACCTGGCTTAGTTCAGTAACTTGGACAAAGAACCTCAGGTGCCATTTCCCATCTACAAAATGGGAAGTGTGTTTTCCCCCTGCCTTCATGTGGCACATTGAGGGTGCAGGGTACTGCAGACACTGCCAGAGCAGATCTCCCAAAGCCCTCAGTGCCAGCACCTCCCCTTGGGAACAATGGTTCGTGGCTGCTGGGACCTTTCAGAATACTGGCACAGACATGTTAAGGATTGTTGCATCACTCTTTTCAAAATGGGCCGCTTCAGAATCTCATGGCACAGGCTTTGTATTCCTTTCCAAAAAACATGCATTTCACTGAGCACACACATCAGCTCTCACCTGAGCACAGCCTAGGAAGGACCAGCCAGAGGCACTTTTCCTCTGTACCAGCCTGGGTAAGAGGACTCACAGGAGAGAGAAGGGGCTTAATCTCACCCATCTCCATGACGTGTACCTGTGCCTTTCCTCCCTTGCAGAGGATACCTGCTGAACAGGAGTTCTCCGTGAGGAGCATCCCCCATCACACACTTTTCCAGTGAACACATGGACTGAAATATTTTACTTCACTTTGGTTCTTTCAACACTTTTTACAGGAGCAAAATTTTAGTTGCATAGAGCGAGTAACAAATTTAATTTCAGTTCCCACCTGCCACAGCTTATGCTGATAACCTCAGCCAAACATTATCACTTCTGAAGAGATATTATCATATAAGGCAGAGATAAAATAGACCAGTAAAAATAAACTGAAGGGGGAAAATGATTTCACTGTTTAACCTTGTCAGCAAAGGGGAAGAAATATTCTGGAAGCAGCTCAAGGCTCAGACACTACCAGTGCTCTTGCTGAAAGCCAAATTATTTTAACATACTTGCTAAAAACAAAGATGGGATATGTGGTCCTAGCAAGCATTTGCTGGCTGCATCTGTCCACACCTGTGGGCAGAAACACTCTGATGGAGACATAAAAAAGAATGAGTTACACATTAACTCCTCCATCTCTCCCAGTACTCTGCTTTTAGATGTCAGTGCAACACAGAGGTCAGTGTCTAAACTAACTGGTTTTTTAATCCTGAAACACTTTTCATACTGAGTTTGTGACATGACACTTACGTGCACATTTTTCTCTTGGTATCAACTAGAGATTTACATTCTAAATTGGATGCTCATGAAAACAACTCAATCAACAACTCAATTCTTTATGGTTGCAATTGGCTTCAATAAATTCAGGAATTTTCTTTTAAGCGAAAAGTGAACCACAGACAGGTCCCTGAAGAATAAACCTTACCCAGACTAACTGAAAAAACGCATTTTGTTTCTTTAAAAAACCTGCAAATTTCAGGTAAAACATCATCATTCAAAATCTTGTAGTTAATATTTACTGAGAATCCTTTGGAAAGATGACGCTGCTGGCTACATCTTTCTTAGACAACTCTAAAGAACTGAAAAATACATTAAAAAATTGAGCAGATGATCCTTATTCAAATAATTTGGCAGAAGGCCACAGAAACAAAGTAACCCTGTGTAACCTCAAGCTTACCAATGAAAAATAAAGGAAGTCTGAGAAAAAAAGTAAACTAAAGACACTGCAGAGGAATATTCTTATATAAATGGGTAACCAAGACCACGTCATTGTGTGGTGGCTCCGCGGGGTTCACAGAACACGGTGACACAGGCTCTGTGAAAATCTGTGCTCTGGGCTGCACATGTACAAGTGCTCCAGAAGCAGATCCCAGCTGTGCGGGTCCTACATGATCTCCTGTACGCTTGGCATCTCATCACAAAAACACTGCTGCAGAGCCTGCTTGAGCCAACACCATCACAGGATCTCCTGGGCTGGGAGGGACCCACAAAGATCATCCAGTCCAGCCCCTGTTCCTGCACGGACTCCCCAACAATCCTACCCTGGGCATCCCTGGCAGTGCTGTCCAAAGGCTCCTGGAGCTCTGGCAGCCTCGGGGTCGTGCCCATTCCCTGGGGAGCCTGGGCAGTGCCCAGCACCCTCTGGGGGAAGAACCTTTCCCTGCTCTGCAGCCTGAGCTTGCCCTGGCCCAGCTCCAGCCGTTCCCTGGGTCCTGTTCCTGTCACAGAGAGCAGAGATCAGAGCTGCCCCTTGGGACAAAGCTCAGACTGTTCCAGGATCAGGAGACAGGTGGAGGCAGAACCTGAGCACAGTGGGAGACCCAACCTGAAGGGTGCAAGCCTGGACTTCAAGGCAATACCAAAGACCACACCAGCAGACAGGCATGGCAGCAAGGAAATGAACCAAGAGCAAAAGGTAGGCTGAGTATCTGGGAAAAAAAATCCCAGAAAAGAAAGAAAGAGTGAGAATCAATATAACAAATTAGTCCTCAGGGAAACAGTGGAAGCGCTTTTGCGTGAGTATTTTATGAGAGATTGGGCACACCACCAACAAATGTACTGCAGGAAGGAATCAGACAATGGCAAGGAAATGGATTAAATGTGTTAGCAAGACAATTTCCAGATCAAATTTCTGTGAAGAGAAGACCATGACCTCACCACTGGATTTGTGGTGTTACCATTGAGTACTGCCCCATACAAGCCCCAAGTCCCTTACTAGCATGGGTATGGTCTTAAGACAGACCACACCAAAGACTGAAAGGGATCTGGGAGTGTCTCTTCATTGTTATTCATTTTCGTATTAATGATGGGTCAATTTATGTCCACAGATTTTGTAAGGCAGAATTCACCAGGGACACTGAGAAGGCGAAAACCGAAACACAGACTAAAGCTTTTGGGGAAAACAAGAGGGCTGAAGTTGATTAAAAGAAAAAAAAAAAGCCAGAGGAACGTAATATTTAAAGACACATATGTGGGAGAGGCGACTCTTTTCCAAGGACACATGGCAGCAGTGGAAACACGGATAACAGCTGGCTGGCCAAACTGCTTTTCTGTATTTGTCTCATCCTTTCCAGTTCACTCCAGTTCACTGGAGCACAGCAGAAGTGCCAGCAGCTCTTCCTTGTGTAAGGTTCCCACCACTGTAACAAGCACAGAATCATTTTGGCACCGATGAGGATCTGATCAGGCCTCTGTGAAGCACTGTCTGACATCCAAATCAGAGCAGTCACTGCAGATGCAGCTGTGGGAGAAACCAAAGGCCAGAGCTTTCCTTTCACTTGCTGACTAATGGGGGTTGGCCACAACATCCAAATAAACAGGCGCTTGCTTACCAAAGGGATAAAGTGTTAAATCCAGAGATGAGTCCTCTGTAAATACACACTGGCCCATTAAAAACCCTTCCCCTCCTGCAGGAAGGAATTGTTCCCTCATGGTGAATTTACTGGCACCTCAGTGAAGCAGCCCAGAAATTGATGGAGCTGATGAAATTGGCCATTGGGGCAGAGGACTGGAGCACAGCTGTCATGTTAAACCAGTGTCAAACACACAAACCTCACCTCAATATTCTGAGTTTCTGTCAGCTTTACACTGGCAGCTGTGCAGAATGAGGCACCCTCCTTCAGACCATGGGTTCACACAACAGTATCTTAACATTTAACACTTTGGCTAGGAGACCCATCTTCTTGCCTTCCAGATCAAAGAATCATTGAGCCATGTCCTGTCTCCAAAGTTCTCCAACACTGGGTAATAGCAGATGCCAAGGTAATAGTAGTTAAATTTAGAGCATATGTGAACAGATACTTCCCTGACACTCTCCCAGCTTCTAGACATCTGCTAGACAGAGATAGAGATTGTGTTTGTAAAAGTGTTTGGTGGTGGTTTTATTCCATCAATTGGTTCAGCTGTTTCTTGAATTCACATGAGCTTTCGTATTTGCACCACCCCACACCAGAGTTTTCCACAACTCATCCATGGTGCATGAAAAAGTATCTCCTTATGATGGATCTAGAGAGATCTAAACCTTTTCACTGTTACTTTGAAGCTCCACAACTCTGCTATTAGAAGAGATTGGTCACAATCCCTCCCATCTCCTGTTCCTTATTTCTCTCATAACCAACTGTTTACAGCAGATGGGAGCTGCAACATCAAACCCAGCCCCATCCCACTGAAATGTCAGAAGAGCTGAAAAGCAGCTGAGAACAAAGAAACAAACTACAGAATTGAATGTTGAGAATGGACAGGCTTCTAAATTTGAGCCATTTTTCAAAGGAACAAAGTTTTGATCAGCAGATATTTCAGGAACGCTGAAAGATCAGATTTCATGAATATAAGGCTCTGGGAAAGTTTCCTTTATTTTCTTTTGGCTGTTACATCAGATGAAAAACTTCAGCAATTTCTTTTGTTCTAATAGTTCCAGAAAAAGAACCGACACAAGCACACCAGTTTAATCCATTTCTGTAAGTAGAATCTGAATATGGATGGTTCTGGAAAGCTTTGGGAAGCATATGGATTTCCAGTATCTCAGGCACATGGCTCACCACATTTATTGGTACCTCTGCAGGATTTGAAGAGATGAATGCTGAGTTCTGGTGGAGGCTGTAAGGGAGTTCAGACCTTGCTCTCCTTTCCATGAATTTCAGTAGCTGCTGAGACAATGGGATAAATCCCGATATCTTTAAGATAGTAGAATCATCAGGCATTAATTGTAGCATCCACCAATAAACTTCTCTAGGTCATCTGCCCAAAGGCAGAAAGGAGTAAGGCTTCAGGTAAATAAATCTGCTGAAACCCTCCATGGCTTTTTAAATTATTTTAATCTGTAGCCCAAAATGATGAAAAAGAAACTGAATGTGTACCTTTCTCTACATTTAATGCTGCTGCTTCTTGAGGAGCTAATAAATATCAAATGAATAGAAGAGCTTTGAGTCTGCCACCAATATGGATTGTCATTTAAATCCTTTCCAATTCTAAGAACAATAAGAGCATGTGCCTGGAAAGGACTTCAAGGAGCCATATCCTTTTAACCTCCCACAGCTCTTTGGTCAAGGGCTCTCCAGGGAATTTGGCAGGTTGGCAGCACTGGGAACATCCACGTCCTGCACCCGGCCACATTGAGCAGTGGGGCAGGAACACTGCCAGAAATTACAGACCGGCCTAATTCCAAGAGAGGACTTAATCTTCAGCAACAACGAGTTAAGTAAGAAAGATCCTGGTCTCCATTTTAACTGGATTGTATTAACCAGAACTGACTGTGCAACTGTCACCCAGCAAAGAAGAAAAGTTTGTTGGTATAAACAAACCTTTTATACAATTTCCATGCCCCACTGATTCCAATATGCTCAAGGCCCCTTAAAGCACCTCACATCATTCTGCAAAATTTATTTTTAAATCTTGAAGTTAAGAAAGAAACTTGAAAGAAACACAGATTTGGGCACACTATTAGGTCAGGCTCAAACCTACCTGATATCCTGCATTAATTGTGTTTTCCATTCCTTTTGCTCTGTTCAATATAAGTGGATATTTCAAAAATGCACTTTATTTCTATCCTGCGTTTACTCCATATCTCAAACATTAAATTAAGCAATGGAGTGATTCAGCAGCTTTGGTGTTGCTGCATTGTTATAGCTCCAAAAGGCAGGATGGATGCACTGGGGAAGTCTCAGGAAGACAAGCAACACTTCTGCCAGTCACAGATCAATGAAAGAGTACCCCTATATTACTCTCAATTTTTTTATTCTTCATATTCCTTTGTATTTTTAATGTTCATGAATGCTCCATAATCCAAGGCTGCATTTTATGAATGCTTATAAATGACATAAATATTTCCTGGTGAAGAATCTGGTTGAACTAATAGGAAACAGAAGATATCCATCTTCCAGAGGATGAAACAGTTTCCATCTACAGATGGTTCAATGGCACTTGGGTACCTGCCAGGTCCTTTTTGGCAATCAGGGGACCAGTAATAATAAATGAAGTTTTAGGAGCACCGGTGTACACCTGATTATTCCATTACTTTGGCAAGGATGGGTCCAAAACTACAAGAAATCTCCTTTCAGATTTCAGCTCACTAACACAGAGTACTTCAGCCATCATTTCCAGAACACAGGCATGTCCAGTTCTTGAAAGTCACGAAACAACATGCCCTGGTGACCAGGGAAGGGTGTCCTCTCTGCCTCAAAACCCACCCTGGGCTGACTGAAACAGATCCAGTACATGCATCTACTGAATCATTTCAGCAAAATGTTGGCTAAGAGATGTGCACGATTTGTCAGGTAGAACAGACTGGAACCACCTCAGTACAGCCTCCTGTTGTATTCCAGTTTCCCACCCCATCCCCAGGGCAGCAGAGTCACCAGGATCTTGCCTGTCTCCTGCTGGACAGGGCTGTCCAGCCACATCCCCATGGGGTTTGGTGCAAGCACAGATGGGAGGTGGAAGGAAAAATGAAGCATATTTGCTTTGCACCCCACTCTGCCTCGGAGGTTCTGGCAAATCTCCTTGCACATATGGCAGAGTTTGGTTTGTCCATGGTTAAACCACAGCAGCTCCTTGACAAGTGCTATAACAACAATACAGGAAATGGAAACCAATGCCAGAAGAGACAGGAAATGGGGAAAGCAATTTCCCATTGTTTACTAAATAGCAACATTTGAATTCATTGATTTGGTTTTAGCCAGGTCTTTTTTTGGCAGGGTATGTTGCCTCATTTTCTCCTCTATTTCATTTAAGATATCTCCTACAGTTAGTTCTGTTGTCAAAGGACACACTTCTAGGAGAGCCTTCATTTTTGGATACAACTCATGCCCTTTTAGACTCGAGCCCTAGAGACTTCTCCCTGCTGGCTGCACAGATCCTGTGCTGACCAGCCCTGCAGAGCACAGAGCCCCAGCAGATCTCAACCTTCACTCCCTCACAGGGACTTCTCACTCCCTTAATCCAAAAATACAGTGTCTGGTCTCCCCCCAAGCAATGGGAGGAGATGCAGGGTTTCACTCACAGACCCATAAGCACTGCAGTTCTCCTGGACTGGAGCACCAAGGGGAGGGGTGGCATTTAAAACAGGACCCAAAAGAGACTAAAAAATCCAAAGGAACACCACACCACACTACATGCACAGCACAGCAGTAGAAGGCCAATACTGAAACATGTGAACATGAGTCGATTCCAAGCTATTTTCCATTATAGAAAAGGCATAAATCATTATAAACCAGGCTTACGGAACCCCAACAGCAGGACTGTAATGCCCTTGTGATCTGAAATTGCTCATAATTTCACAAAACTTTATCTCAGCAGATATTTTCTTGATGGAAATTGCAGACTGAATTACTTGAGAAAATTCCTTCATAAGCATTTCCTCCATTTCTGAAACACCTATGTTTTCCATACCCGGATGTGGCTTTGCCATTCTATTAAAATCTCTGAAAATCAGGCCAAGTTGAGAGCCCCAGAAAAACCTTCATTTGCAACTGCTCAGTGAAGAAAAGCTAGAAGGTCAAACTTAAGTTTCTTTGGGGGCCCTAAATTCCTCTTGCAGCCACAGCTATTGCTTTCACAAGGTACTACTGAACAGATTTCCTTCATCCCACTTGTGCCCTGCATGCCAAAATGCAGGACTAGATACTGACCACGTGATGACATTTGAAGGTCATTTCTCTCCCCAGCAGCTACCACAGAACATTGCTGCACACTTATTATCATCATCATCATCAAACCTGAACACATACCAGGGCAGGGAATCTAAATCCTTGCTCCTGCCGCCCTGATCTTTTTAATGACCAACAGGTTCTCACTTTCCAGCTGAAAGCTGACCTCAGCCAAGGGCTGGAAGATCACAGGTTACCCAAGCCTCTCCCTCTTGTCACAAAAAGCAGCACCTGCACCAGCACATCTTCTGCAGACCCTGGCACATCAACATGGCCAGGGTGCTCATCCCATCACTAACAAACTGTGCTTTTGGTAATATTTCCTTTGAGGAGACTCTTCCAAGTCACCCAGATTCCCTCATTTCTGAGCATCTCTCTTTCTATTGGGCACTCTGGGCAGCTTCCCTCAAAGGAAGTGCTAAAATATTAATCTGCAAAACTGACTTGAATTCTCATATGAGTTCTTTCTCATTTTGCTGACCATCTTCTGATTTCACCTCTGAGCTGAACCTAAACAAACTCCCACGTGCTCCTGCCACACTGTCACAGGGTGATCATACATCAGCAAACTGTGAGGTCCTTCTGAAGCATCCCAAAACCTTAACGTTACACACCATGGAATCAGTGAGGTGGGAAAAGACCTAGTGCAATGCTTGACAGCCCTTTCCATGAAACACATTTTCCTAATAGCCAGCCTAAATCTCCCCTGGCACAACTTGAGGGCGTTTTCTCTTGTCCTGTCACTTGTCACCTGGGAGAAGAGACTGACCAACAAGCTTCTGTCAGGGAGTTGTAGACAGCAACAAGGGAAAAACAAAGCCTTGTCTCCATTCTGCTTTTGGTACTTTGCACAGACAAGGAGACGTTGGCCAACTTTAGCCAGGAACGATCAACAGGCTCCTGGAGCATCTCAAGGTTCTTCCCATACTCTGCAGGATTCTAGAACGGTTTTCTTCTTGCACATAAAGGCCACAGACTTTGCTTCAATACTGGGCTCTTCTAACTTCACCCCACTAGTCCTATTTCATTCCTTTTGACAGGTTATGGAAAAGCTGGGAATTAGAAAGGAGACAAAATGAGACCTAGCACAATTTGCATTCCCAAATAAGCATGTTTTCCCACAGAAGACAGGGAGCAAACATCCTCCACGTCAGGGCTCCCAGTAGCTTCTTCCTGCAGTGATAAAACACTTCAATTCCCCAGACAGAATCAAAAAACGAGGCAGAGTTTTATATCTGCTCCATGGGAAAAGGTGAGGGGACATGGGCTGAGTCAGGAGTCAGAGGTGACTACTCCTTCCTGCCACTTGCCCCTTCAACACTTTTATCTATGTCGAGTTTACAAGTGCCTTGATCAACATACAGCACATCTCCTCAAACCTGGCTTTCTCAGCTTCAAGTGTGAAATTAAAATCATCCTCGAGGAGGCCATCTGTGCAAAGCAGCCTATAGGAAATGGAGCTTGCACAGATGGGACTTATCACACACTCCCTCGTGTCATATCAACACACCAGCTTTGCAAATCTGCCCTAAATAAATCAGAACTGACAACACATTCTGTCTGAGGCCAGCAGGGCTGTGTAAGCCTAGCATGTACTTGGCAGGGGCTGGATTGTTCTTTCCACTTTTAACAAACAACTCTGTCATAAATGGAAAACTTGTGAATGTTCAAGTCTTGTGCTGTGTTCAAATGTCTGGAGGATTGTGTTCAGCAAAGTCCCCTGGAGGGATCAACTAATTGGCCTTCAAATTCCTACATATGAAGGTGTAGGTCGCTTAAAAACTAGCAGGACATGACATGGCCACCTCACAATCCACAGTGGGGACAGACTCTGGTCTGGAACATTTTCTAGTCCCATTAACTCTTCACCAACACATAAAAACAACACTTTAAAGATGTTTATTTTTACAAGTTACATTAGGTGAAGAATATAGCTGAGCAATATGGCTGAACACATATGGAAATGTTTAAGCAGCAGCTCTATTTTCTGTCCAGGCAGTCTGTGGACAAACACAATAAACTGAAGTTACACACATGAAAACTCAATGTACTATATGAAAAAAAAAAGACAAAAAAGTGTGTTTTCATAAAAAAAAATTTGTTGTTGTTGTTGTTGTTTTTGTTTGGTAAGAGGAGCATCTGAGAGAGGAGGGAGTACCTTGAAACAGGCAAGCACAGAAATAATAAAATGCAGTTTAGGAGAGAGAATAAGGTACTGAAGAGGAGCCTTCCCAGGTCAGATCACACCTTCACCTGGCCAGTGCCTCTCAGACAGTGGCCTAAGAGAGAGAACTAAAGGGAGTTGTGTCCCCAGCTCATCCCTTGACTCTTTAGATCTGACTGCCAAAGCTTCAATTTGCGTCAGACTTTGTTACTTCTCCATCCATTGCCTTCCTCAGGTCTCCTAAGACTCCCCTATCATTCTCATGGTAACTGCTCTCTGGTATAACAACCATCACTGCTACATTTCGTCTCACCTTTTAACCAGTCACTCATTTACTAAAGAACATTCTCTTATCCCCAGGAAAGCAGCTGCTCCTAAGGTGCTGTGACAAAGGGCCATGTCAGGAACTGTTAGAAAATCTGAGGACAACATGCACCTCGGAACACCCAAACCCAGATGTTTGTCCTTGAAGATTTCTCAAGTGCAACTTCCTTTTACAAAAGACATGCTGACTACTCCACAACCATATAAAATCAAGTGCCAGCTCATTCTGATCTATATTATTCTTTTGACAGCGCTGCACAATACAAAGCCAGATTTCTGTCTGCTGCTCCCCAAGCTCCATGGAACTCCCTTGCAAGTTGGCAGCATTTCACCCCTGTCTGCTTTCTAACAGGAGTGAGGAGATTTTAACTGAAAGGTTGCATACAAGTGTCAATTATTGAACTGTTCCTCTCCTGACTCCTTCCTAGGCTCTGACATCTTGGTTTCTGCAGGCAGGTATTGCTCACTGTGTTCTTAAATTCTTAAATTAGTGTTATAGATGAGTAATGTAATGGTTGGCTCTCACAATTAAGGAATGAATATTACGTGTACGTTAAGAGAAGTTTTACTGATGTATAGCTATTGTGGTATGTTCTCCCCATAGTCCTCTTTCCCCTCCCCCTGGTCCTGTTGTCACTGGAGGCCGTTGAC
>VXBB01010833.1:242930-252994 GCA_013399915.1 Illadopsis cleaveri
TTTTCTCCTCTGCTCTGCCCTCATGAGACCCCACCTGCAATGCTGTGCCCAGTTTTGGAGGCCTCAGCACTGAAAAGACATGGAGCTACTGGAGCCAGTCCAGAGGAAGCCAGAGGGATGCTCCAAGGGCTGCAGCCCCCCTGATCTGGAGCCAGGCTGGGAGTGTTCACCTGGAGAAAAGAATTCTCCTTGGAGACCTTAGAGCACCTTCCAGGGCCTAAAGAGGGCTTGTAAAAAAGAGGGAGGTAGTGACAGGACAAGGGGGAATGGTGTCACACTGCCAGAGGGTGAGATTAAATTAGATATTAGGAAGAAATTCTTCCCTGTGAGGGTGGGAGGCCCTGGTACAGGGCGTCCAGAGAAGTTGTGGTTGCTCCTGGATCCCTGGAAGGGTCCAGTGCCAGACTGGATGGGGCTTGGAGCAGCCTGGGACAGTGGGAGGTGTCCCTGCCCATGGCAAGAGTGGGACTGGATGAGCTTTAAGGTCTCTTCCAACCCAAACCAGTCTGAAATTCTGTGATTCAAGATGGACCAAAGGATTTGATCTCTCCTTCCCCAGAACTGCAATATCCCTGTCAGGCTATCCCTGTATCTGCTTCTGGCAGCAAGGACACAATCTTCTTTTCCCCTTCACTGTTTAAGACTTAAGGGTAGAACTTTTTTACTCACTTCTATACTTCTGAGGAGTAGAATAGGCTCATACCACATTTTTTAAGTGCCAGACCAATTCCTTCTGGTTTAAGACACATTATTAGCAGCTTCTTTTAAAATCACACCACTGCAAATTATTCTATTGACACTTGAGGCAGGAGCTGCTGTGCTGACATCTGCAAGAGAATTAAAGGGGACTGTGATGACTGCCAGGAGTCCAGCATTAGCTGGAAGAAACCCGGCTAGCACCAAAACCATCAATACTAGAACTGCTCTGCCTTTGGCCACATTCAGGTCCCTAGCTGCCAGTTCAGGAGGTGCTGAGGTGATTCAGCACTAACTCCTGACGCTGCAGGACTCAGTGGGGTGACAGGGCCAAGCAAAGTTTATCATCATGTGATGTAGTGAGCTGCTTCACTGAGCAGCTCTCACATGCACTTCTGAACCCTCACGCAGGTATCAAACAAGCATTTATACTCAAAATACATGTTTTCTCACACCAAATATAGGAATAATACCAAACTCATGAGTTTCCTGAGAGTAATTCCTCTCCATTTAGAAAACAGGACGGGTCCAAGAAAGAACTTCTCTGCAG
Source organism: Illadopsis cleaveri (assembly GCA_013399915.1). NCBI lineage: Eukaryota > Metazoa > Chordata > Aves > Passeriformes > Timaliidae > Illadopsis > Illadopsis cleaveri. The sequence goes on from VXBB01010833.1 coordinate 244,177, forward strand.
GGGAGGAAGGCAGGAAGGAAGGAAATGTGAATTACATACACCTCTAGATAAGTTCCCCTTTAGAAAAAAGGAAGGAACTTAGAGTTAACTAAAAAGAGCATGTTTAGCATCACTGCACAAGCTGGGGAAAAAAACTCAGAAATCCTGGCCAAAGATAATGCTGCCTCCTCCTGTCCCTACCGGGCTTGCCACAGTCACTGCCCCAGGCAGAGGGGAAGGGGACATTTTTCACCCTTTTATAAGCACCACCACTTTGAAGTTACAAATGATAGTCACCATTTGATGATCACCTCTCTCTATGTCATCCTAGGTTTCTTTGTAATATGGCTGCTAAAAAACATGTGTTTTCACTTTTTAGTATTATTATTATTAAAAAAGGATAACTCATAACTGAGCAGAGACAAAGGCTCTGTTGATACAACAACATATGGATTAAATCTGAAAAGAGAAAGAAAGCTGTTCTAATAAACTGACAATCCTGCTCAGAGGCCTTATATCCAGATTAGTGTAATAAATCATGAGGAAAGATTTCTCTTTGGCTGAAACAACCATTTATTTAGGCATGGAACAAGAGCATTTTAAAATTGCTCTGGACATTGTCCACAAAAGACTTTCTCGTTTTTCGTTCTTTGTTGTTTGTTTGTTTTCTGTTCAGTTTTAACCATATACCCAAAGTTCTGCATTCGCTTTACTTAAAAATGGTTACTTTTTGGTGCTTAAACCTCTGACAAGTCAGCCAGACAGCACCACTGAGCTCCTACAGAAACAAGAGAAAAAAAAGAAAGGAAAAAGTGGTTCTTGCTCCATTACATCATTACATTAGGCAGAAAACTGCCCAAAATTTAAGCTTTCCCCACTATGCTCCTCTCATGTGTCTTTACAGTTATATTTGTTCCCTCAACCTCTATTAGCAGGGGCTTTTTCAGTCTTTTTTAAGCAGGAGACACTCTGCACTATTGCTGCCTTCCCTTATCACACACAAATTGTCCCACAGTGGCTTCTGAGCCCAGCACAACAACCTGCCCTATCAGAGTGTCACTCTGGGGTAGGTGACCAGCAGGGAGGGGCTCCAGAAACCCCAGTCACACCATCAGCCCCCAAACGCTGCCCAGAACCAGCACTGGGCCTCCAGAGCCTCCTCTGCATCTGGGCAAAAATCAGGGTTTGGCAGAACTTGAGTACAACACTGAACTGTAACTATAAATGGGACTAAGGACTGCAACAATGTCTGTTAATAAAAATCTAATTTGTACCTGGAGCAGATTTCAGAACTAAAGCATCTACTGAATCCTTAACACATTGTGCTGTGGGGATTTCATTGGCCAGCTCAGGCAAACATGTCACCACAGAACACAGCTGGTCTTCAAACAATGACAAAAACCAAAACATCATCACCATAAAACGAAACTTTCAGTTCCACAGAACTCTTCTGTGAGAAAATTTCTAGGAGATATTACTCAAAACTGGAAGAAAGTGTTTACTACAAGCAGGATAGAGCTCCTTTTAAGTATGTTCTGTAAGGTCCCTTGCTCCTGGATTACCATGAGTTTTTAGAACACCCAAACTGTGATAAAACACAAGAGGGATCTGGATATGGGATGGAGGACAACACTAAAGAGGTGAAGATTTTGGCTGAAGCCTCTGCCATTCACTGCCAGACAGTGGCAGTCACTTACAGAAATCACAAGAGTATCAGAAACACTCTTCAAACCTATTAAAAACCACAATCTTCAGTCCCACAAATGAGATGCTTTAAGCTCAGCAACTGTTTTTATCTCTGTCTCACAGAGACGAGTCCCTGTGTATTCCATTCCACCTTAAAATTCATCTGCCAACCAGACAAATAAAAGGTTCCTCGGAAATTCCGGCTGATGCAGTCACTGGGAAGCCATCCCAGCCTGCCTCGACTGCTGCTGTATTCCCAACTCCCTGAAAGAATCCAGGGGCCACATATCAGCCCGATCAGGAAGAAATTCTCCCTTTGCCCAGAGCAGCTGTGCCACCCTCCAGGAGTGCAGCAGGAGCTGGAAAGTGCAGAGTGCCTGCTTTTGTTCCAGGGCTGCTCTGCCAGGATGTCCAGCCCACCCCAGACCTGCCTGCAAGGGCTTTCACCCTGTGCCATCAGCTGCCTCACAGGCTGCGGGATCTCCCCAAGTGCTGCTTCCCACACACCTGCAGCCACCCGCGTGGCTCAGCTGGGTTCCTGCTGCTTCCTCCTGTGCTCTCCCACAGAGGGACGCTGGAGAACCCCAGCAGGAATGACTCCACTTTTCTTCTATCCAGGCAACCCCTTTTTGCCAAAAAGCTACCAAGGAGATGGAAAGCTCTGGGGGGGATAGAAAAGAAAAGTCTAAGAGGAGATTAAAAATTTGGAGAGGAAAAAGAAGGCCTGACCAGGACTTTTTCTTACTATTCTGCTGTGATTATGGAGAATGAAGTCTCGTGGCCAACAGAGTACACAGAAGCTCAGTGCACAGTGATTCAGGACCCGAAAGAAAGTGCTGTCTCCTTGCTGAAGCACAGAACTTGCTTTGATAAACACTCCTGTGGTCTGTGTTTACTATCCTTACCCTACGGACAATAAAGCTGCCTCTTGGAGTACAGCTCCCTGGCAGGACACACAGGGCAGTCTGGAAGGAGCTGGTCAGTCAGCTGGACAGCTGGCTCTGTTCACAGCTGTCCCTGCCCTGTGACCTGTCACATCACCCCCACACCTCCTCTCTCATCCTGGAGAGGCACAGGAGTATCCCACAGAGCAGTGACAGAACCCAGCCACCACCTGCACCACTCCCACAGCACCAGGAATTCAGAGGCTGAGTGGAGCCATACCTTAAAGCTGAGGTTTGTGCCCTGTAGGGACGGCTCCAGCCAAGGAAACACAGCCTGCCTTCTGCCAAGCCTCCCCAGGGTGGGGATGACTCAGTGTTAATTGCTCAGAAGGCTTCTGGATCCCACCGGTTTCGTTTGGTTTTCTAAAAGCAAAACAAGGTATGTTTGGACAAAGGTGAGATTATGTTTGTGTTTACAGACAATCTCATTCCTGCATATAAAGAATGCTGTTCCTTGGACAACAAACTAAAAACATCAGGAAATCAAAAGTAATGCAAATGATCTGGCTCTATAATCTTGCCAGAACAGAAGTGCTACCAAAGCAGTTTAACAATAATTGTGGTCTTAAATTTGACTTCTCTGACTCCTGCTTTGTTCAATATTTTAATTATATTTTCAAAAAATTCTAAATCACTTCATATTTCAAAGCACATTTATATACATTCATTCATTCTCCCAAGGTGAAAAATCATTATCCTCTTTTTGACACAAGGAAAGTTAAAGGAGACACAACAAACTATTTGTCAAAGGCACAGATAGAACTGATACTAAACCCCAAGAGTTTCTGAAGCACCTTATATTTTTATCAAGGATTTACTTTTTTAAAGACAATAGCAACCAAAAAAAATACATCTAAAATGGATACATATTTAGGATCAGGGCAGTTTATGGGGTAAAGGCCACAAGAAAAGCAAGTTCATTAATTCACATTTGGAAAACTGCAGTGAATTCTCTAATTGTTGCTACGTTCCATATAGAGCACAAGCATAAAATCAGCCCACAGCACAGGCAGTCTTGCCTTGGATCACCAATACTCAGGGTAATCCAGCTCCAGATTCCCACTTGCTGCTCTGGAGGCAAAGGACAATCACAGCAGGATTTCTCTGGAGAGCTGGTGGTAAATATGGCTGCTCAGCTCCCTGGGTGGTTCCAGAGTGCCCTCTAACGAGGCTGCAGCTGCATTTCACACACACAGGGACGCCAGCAAAACCCAAAACCTTGTTTCCACTTGAAAACGGTAAAGCAGATGACAGACACTAACTGGTGACTGCCCTTGCACAGATATTTTATACTGCCCTGCAGTCTGCAAGCCCTCATTGGTAAATACCTCAGTAGGCAGCAGGACTGTAGAGAAAGATGGGAAAATGTACAGTTCTCCCATTCCAAGAGAAGAAAGGATACTGAGTCAGATAAAGTTACCCGGTACAACTTTTTAAGATAAACTGAGTTTTACACAATCTGTAAGGAATTGCTGGGTAACTTTTCAACATATTATGTAGTTACATCAAACTTTACAAAAACAAGTTAATGTCATCAATGAAGTTCACAAGTCAAAATGGAATCTCCTTGAATATATTTCTTAATACACTGGTGTACCATAAAACACTGACTATTTGGTCTGCACCCAAGAGTGGTCACACAAACTGCAGTGGTGGAACAGGACTGCCTACAAGTTCATACAGCAGTCATATGGTTTATTGCCCAGTTCCCTTTCACCCACCCATGTAAACTAATAAACCATCCTGCAAACCAAAGTTGTTCTTATTGAGACACAAACCCCACACTGATCCTCAACACAGAAATTCACTTTAATAATCATCGTCAGAATGTTCCTTGCCCTTGAAGCTATACCTACAGCTATGCCATGAGAACACAGCTGCTCAGTGTAGGCTCAGAAGAGTTACAATAACTCCTGTCCCTTCCCTCCCCCCTGTCCTGCACCAAGGTATCCCATTTAGGTGTCCCTCGACACTCCAGCTGGGAGCAGAAGGGGCAAATGATCCTTTCCCAAGCTCCTACAAGACAGAATGGAAAGGGGCAGAAGTTACTGAATCTGCACTGCCCCCATCCTGCCAGATGTGTGCCAGAAGCCTCTGAACAGACCTGGCAAACTCAGCCCAAGTGGCAAACTCACCCCAAGGGAGGATGGTGAAGGTCTCAGCTGCTGGGCAATGTCTGGGGATCCTGCTGCCACCAGGAGCTGTGAGGAAGCAAACAGGCCTGTGAGCACTTCTACACCTGGCAAGTGAACCCCTCAGCCCCACGGCCCCCAGCAGGCACCTGGCTAATGCAGGCTGGGAGACAGACATTGGCAGGCATCGCATTCTTCCTTGAACCCATCTCACATACTTGCCAACTTCTTTACTTCTTGCTAAGCATCTTTACTGTAATGTTAAGATCATGAGGTGCAATGAGGGGAGACCTCAGAGAAATCTGCAGCTCCCCCCGGGGAGCAGTGGAGGGGCAGCACCAATCTCTGCTCCCTGGGACGGGGACAGGAGCTGGGCCAGGGCAGGCTCAGGATGCAGAGCAGGGAAAGGTTCTTCCCCCAGAGGGTGCTGGGCACTGCCCAGGCTCCCCAGGGAATGGGCACGGCCCCGAGGCTGCCAGAGCTCCAGGAGCCTTTGGACAGCACTGCCAGGGATGCCCAGGGTGGGATTGTTGGGGGGTCTGTGCAGGGCCAGGGGCTGCACTGGATGATCCCTGTGGGTCTCTTCCAGCTCAGGGGATTCTATTATTCCATTTGGGTCACCAAAGTCTAAGAACACATTACCAATGTGATGAACCATGCAGGGAACCAGCACCTTGATCCACACAGGTTATGCACTTCAACAAGCACAGCACCTCCAGGAAAGCTCCCCTCCATGCTTAGAATGGCCCTGTGGCCATCACTGCTCACAAACAGCCCTGGACAATGACACTCTCAGCTGCACAGGTAACAAAAACCTGCCCTGCTCTGGCTGAAACTGCAGCTTGAGCCCAACTGCGCTGCCCTTCTCAAACAGCCAAACTCATTTCCTTTCAGCTTCTAACACTGGGAGATTCAAGCCCCCAAGGAATATTTTTCAAAACCGCACAAGCAATTGTAACCCAAGAAACCCACATGGAGCAGTTTGGTAGAGCCAGGGTTTCCCAAGCAGCGCTGAGCCCCTCCAGTGTGCTCGCTCACATGCTCAAACATTCTTCACAGCACTGCTACATTCCAACCAACTCTCTTCCTGAGAAAACAGCTTATTCCTTGAGGAGGTTCAGGCAGAGTTTGACATTACAAAGATCAACAGTGGGCAGACAGTGTCCTGGCTGTTTCGAAAAAGAGACTTTTCTTTCATGAACATGTAACCCAAACAAGGTTCACTGAATTGGTGTAAAATCAAAAATTATCAGAAAGTCTCTTTTGAACCTGACTTGCATCCTATTCAGCACAGAATAAAAAGTGTAGGAAAATGCAAGAGCAAATTAATCGCTGAAATGAGTAAGTGAACCACAGCTGTGTGCAGAGCTGTAAGGGTAACCCCTTGTTAGGTACTCTGCTTTTGAAGGCAAGATGAGCAAGAGTCAAGAATAAATGACATTGTGTGGGTATCACAAACCATGGAGTGAGCAAAAAGAAGTGTTACATTAATCAAAAGAGTCTAAAATGACAGCAGCCACACATTTAGATTTAACGTGAAGTGTGACCATACCCTTGGCAGAGCTGGAGATGTAATAAGGAGGAAATGATTTAAATTCATTAAATCCATATAGATCTGGAGTCTCTCCTGCCCTGGCTCAGTAACGTGGGACAAGGATCACAGCAATGCCCAGCTCAGCGAGCTGCACTGGAGCCAGAGCTCAGCTGTGCAGACACACCTCCAGCTTTGCTCTCCCAAAAGACTCAGAGATGGACTGAAGCATTGGGCAGAGAATTTGGCTGCTGTATTATGACAGGAAAAAGAGGCTTTGATACATTTTTTTATGTCAGTTGCCACCATGACAAACAGGGGCAGGTATGGCCTGCATGAACAGCAGCCCCAGAGCAGGACACCAACAGGAAACACTCCTGATATGTCAGTTTCAAATTGGTTTCTGTGCTGTTACTGTTCAAATGTTTACACAACAGAAATTCGACCTTTTTTTCCTTTGCTTAATTCCTCCATTCTTCTTATTTATATCTACTTTTTCTTCATTAGCAAATTCCTTCTTCATGTTTACGGTGTGGCAAGTTCAAGGAATACACAACTTTGTCCATGGGATAGGGTCAGAGAAGGCATAGAACCCTCATGTGTTACAGGTGATCAGACAGAAGCTGGAGAGTTTTTAACTGCTCCTGGTCTGATCAGATTCCAAAACACTTCATCTTTCTTTACCTGCATTTCCACCTATTCCTTGCAGAAGAAACTGCAAGGAGGGTTATTCTGTAAGAATTAGCAACACATGATTTTTTTTTTCTGCTGTAGAAATGTCTTTGACAGAAGCAATTGCCTCAAACAGGTCTGTACCTGCTTAGAGCCAGCATCAGGGGCTGTGCCTAGAGCAACAGCCCAGTCCAGTGGCAAAGCTGAGACTGAATAAGCTGTTAATGACACAAGCAGGGTTTATTGCCTGATTTTCACCTGCAGCCCACAAAGCAGGATTTGCCCCAGTTCTCCCAGCGGGGAGTTCACAGTCAGCACAGGTGGAAAAAGGACACGCTACTCCTGACCTCAAACACCTGACAAGGTTCTCACCTGCCAGGACCAAGTTAATGCCATTTGATCACGTTGCAACACCGAGCCTCCACATGTATTCTGAAAGAGCCAAAGACTTTTATCCTCTGGGAAAACAGCTTTCCAGACTTCCAATATCCCACACATACACACCCCCTTTTTTCCTTTTTCTGCAAAATTTTTTCACATTTATCACTAATGTCTGCCATAGTTCCTCCAACACTGTATCAATTTATTACACATTCATACCGATGAGAGATGAACATGTGAATCTGCAGGATGTTCAGCTCTTGGCACATGTCCTGTTTCTGTTCATGTATTTCTGTTCCTCAGTTCTTCTGTGACCAGCCCTCCCTCTGCTGCTCCTGGCTACTAAGGGAGCTGCTTGAGGAGGCTGCCAGAGCACCAAGAACCCTCAGAGAGCTACAAAAAATATATTTTTATTTAAAGACATAATACAGAGACTCAGTAATTAGCTTCTGAATTAAATAACTAAAACTTGGTTCAGAAGAACACTCTTAATTCCAATAAAATGTCTGTGTCATTAGCCCAGAGCTGCCCTATGTCATTCCCAGGTTACCTCACTGCACACATCAGCAAGCTATTTAATGCATGTTTGGGTAGATTATTTATTCACAGGAGCAGCTGCTTTGGTTGTCTGAGAATAACTGAGCCTCTGTGAACTGGCATCCACCTCTGCATGAGGATCCCTCTGCACCACCTCAGAGCTCAGAACTCCCAGCACATGCAGCACTCTCTGCTGCCTCTCTCCACACTGCCTCCAGAGAACCCCACAAGTTGCACTTGTTCCAGCTGTGCCAATTGCTGTTTGCAGTGGAAAGGAGCAATTTGAAGTGTTAGTTTAGTCCTTCTGTGTGTGCCCGTGCTCTGTGCACCCCATGCTGACCTGAGGGGCTCTGTGTGAGCAGCACTGCCACTGCCCCAACAGTGTCTGCACTGCTGAACTGCAACCACCAGCACAACTCTCTCCAGGTGAGTGGCAGCATTTCTATAGGCAGCACTGCTGCCTTAGGAACTCCAGACAGAGGTTTTCTGATGGAGCATTTACATTCCAGAAGATGCATTTTGCCGGTTTTGCTCCAAATGTTAAAATTTGATTGTTTCTGTCCCATTGCTTGCACAAACTGGCCTGGCCCCTGAGACTGCCCAGGAGTCTGCTCTGAATACACGTTCAGCATTAAGATCCTTCAGCTGAGGAGCTCCCAACTCTGACAGGCCTTCTCCTCTTCCCAAACTCCTCCTGTAACTACCCTCCACCACTGCTGGGAAATTGGGTCACATTTAACAGAATTTGTGTAGCTGTGCCTCAGTTACCGGATCCTGCTGTGTGCTTTGGAAAGGCTGACAGGATCCAGCTGTGGGATAACTTCCCACAGGCATGGATTTCCAGAGTGCCTGAGTCACTGCTCAACTCTCTTCTCTTGAATGGGCCTGAATAAACTGAACTTATTCAGGGCCTTTTTTTTCCAGAACCAGAGCATTTTTGTGGCCTGCCCTGAACT
>VXBB01010833.1:256608-274707 GCA_013399915.1 Illadopsis cleaveri
GGGTCCGGCCGCCTGCCGCGGTCCGTGTCCCCTCTCGGGGTCCGTATCTCCCTCCCCGCCCCTCCCAGGTCCATGTCCCATTCTGCGCTCCATGTCCCCCCTTCCTGGTCCATGTCCCATGACGGGGTCCGTGTCCCATTACGGGCTCAGTGTCTCCTCCCTCCGCCCAGGGGAGGAGCGGAGCGGGCAGAGGTGGCCGCGCTTCCCCGCCCCGACAGGTGAGGCGCAGGTGCGGCCCCGGTGCGGCTCCGTTCCCCGGTGTCCGCAGCCCCAGCCCGGCCATGGAGTACCGGGAGCTGCTGCGGCGCTGGCACGAGGCCGTGCGGGCGGCGGACCGCGGCCACTGGGACGCTGCCCTGGATACCTTTGGCGGCATCGCGGAGCCTCCGGCCAGGATCTGCTTCAACATGGGCTGCGTACAGCTGCTGGCCGGACGGCCCGAGGCGGCCCTGAGGGTGAGCGGGCCGGAGAGCACCGGGGGAACGGGGGGATCCCGGGGATGGGCGGCTTGGCTCTCCCGGGTCCGTCTCAGAGGGAATGATGCTGAAACTAGATTTGAAATCTAGCGTTTAGTGTCCTGCATGTCCAGTGGGAATGTGAATGGGGATGTTGAAGGGTGAATGGTTTGAGGAAAAGGTTTAGCAGAGTGAACCATCGAAAAGTGAAAAAGGTTGAAGTTAAAAAGGCGGATGAGGCCGTTGAGGACAGGGTTCAGTGGTGAACTCCGTGATGCCAGGTTAACAGCTGGACTCGATCTTTGAGGCCTTTTCCAACCTTAATGATTCAGTGATTCCATGATTCTCTAAATACTATGAAAATCCAGATCAGTGGGCAGAATCATTTTGAAACAATATAATAGAGACAGAGAGTCTTAATTAGATACTTAAATTAGATACTAGGAACTGCATCTGGCAATGTACTTTAAGTTTAAGCTAAATCAGTTAAAATTGTGGGGTTTAGGTGAACTTAGCTCATTATTATGTGAAAACCACACTTCTAAAGCTCAGCCTGTCTGATTCCAAGTGAAGACCTCAACCCACTGGACATGCACAATAAATTTAAAATCTATTGTAGTTTTAAATCAAAGCAGGAAAAAGATTGTCCAATAGCCATTCTGAAGGCATGGGTTTAGACATGAGAGGAGTGTATTTTGAAAGTTCAAATATGTTGCTTGGCCGTGGAGACTGCCAGAACAAAGCTGCTGTGCTGCAAAACCACTGCCCTTGGGAAGGGAGAGGATGTGCCTTGAGGAAAAGCCTTTCTGTGACAGCACCTGGCATGTCTGCACATCCGTCCATCCATCCATCCATCCATCCATCCATCCATCCATCCATCCATCCATCCATCCATCTCCAGTGAGGAGATGCAGATAAACCTTTCGCCAAGCAGTGTAAGGAAGAGCTGAGGCTGTGCTGGAGGGGCTGGGGCAGCACTGTGGAGCCCTGAGCAGGGCAGTGGCTGTTTGGGACACAGTGAGCACATGGCAGTGGTGCCATGGAGATAAGGGAGAGAGCTCAGGAGTGACTTCTGAGCCCCAGTCAAGGGGCAGTGACTGGGAAGAAGCTCAGCTGTACTTCCGTGTGGATCAATAGTTGGTGTTATTTCATTTATGGCCCAGTGAGGCAGACGTTCCCACAGGGTGTGTGGGGGGTCACGGAGACTCATTTTCACCTGCAGTGCTGTTCCTGTTCAGGCAGGATGAGGGACGGCTGGGCTTTCAGCAGTTGTTATCCCCACAAGGTGTCTGCAGTGGGAAGTGAAGGAGCACACCCCTGCTGCTGCCTCAGGAGGACTCTTGGCTCTCCCAGCACGCTGAACCACGAGCTGCTACCAGCTTTGCAAGCACTGCCTGTATTTAACTGGGGCACTGAAGCAGAGTTTCTGACTTAAAGGCCATTGTAGGAAGCCCTGCAGCTTCCTCCCTCTCACCCTTTCATCACCTCATCCTTCTCCAGCCTGACCAATCCTGCTGCTCCCACTGTCCTGGCCAACTCTGCTTCAATTTTCCCATTTTAAGTAGCCGGATGGCCAATGCAGTTTATTTATGCCCAGTCCATTGTAGCGAGGAGGGGTCAAAGCCTGAAGCTCAGCTCACACAGAGCCAAGACCTGAAAGACTGGGAGCTGTGTCCGGCCCCTCGGAACTGGACAGGAGCCCAGGGATTGCCTCTGTGAGGGCAGCTGGGACATGGCTGGCTGGGTGTGTGTGCCCAGACATTGACAGGACAGATCCCAGCTGATCCCTGGGATGTGCCTGTGTTTTTCTCCTCAGGCATTCGATAAAACCATTGAGAAGGACAATTCCCTGGCTGTGGGCTACTTCCAGAGAGGGTTTGTCCACCTGCAGCTGGAAATGTGAGTGAGGTGCACAGCCAGTGCAATCTTTGTTCTCTCCTTTCAGTCCTGCTTTATTCCTAAACCTAAATGATTCTTTGATTCCAAAATTCACTTTTTCCAGCAACCTTACAGGGTTCATAGGGTCTGCTTTAGCCTTGGAAACCCTGTCACAGGTCAACAAGTCTTATCTCTGATAGGAGCTGGGGAGGCCCAGAGGTGGCTGACACACAACATTGCAGTCCCCTACACACAGAGACTCCTGGATGTTATGTCGCCATTCAGATTTTCTTTGGAAATCAAAAAAATATAATTGTGCTGTTTGGTGTGTCTTCACATGAGACTGGCCTTCCTAAAAATGCAACCTGCACACTCTCTGCCAGAAGACTTTGGGGGCCTGATCACAGTCTCACTGATAAAATATTGAGATTGCTCCAGAAGTGTCATGGGATAGATTACTCATTGTTTCCACAGTTAAATCACAGTGACATCCTCTTCAGGGAGCTGGGTGAAGTATTTTACAGATCTTGTCTTACCTTTGAGCTCAGTTATTTTCTTTCCTGTTGTTTTCCCCATATTTTCCAGACCTTAATCTCCACAAACTGCCTGTCTTTATTTCTGGGAGGGAATTAAGGTGAGCAGTTCTGGCTTCTCTAGTGGAGGGGCTGTACCTGGGGCTGGTGGAGCCCCAGGCAGGGCTCTCTCAAGCTGCTCCACCACCAGCAGAAGCAAATGTGCCCCAGGCACAACCACTGCAGGGGCAGCAGAGCTGGCAGCTGCCTCCTGCCCAAAGAGCTGATGGCCTCCAGTGGCCCAGGGCTCCTTCCTTCATCAGCAGCTGCTCCCACCCACCCACACCCACCTGAGCACCTTTTCTTGGTTGAGTGCCCACTGCACAGCCTGTCCTGGGCCCTTCCTTTCACCACCTGCAGCCTTAGTGGACACCTGCATGGAATTCAGTTGCGTAGCTGGTGTAAATTCAGACTAATTCCTTCCTTATCTTCAGAGATTCTCTCAGTTTCTTAATGTTGAGATTCTAAATTTTGAATTTCTCAGTTCTGACACTCTGGCCATGTGTGTGCCCTCCCTCGTTCCCATCAGCTGGGTTCCCAGCCCTCAATCCTCCCGAGACATGTGCTGGGATAGGCAGGGAGCTCCCAGGGGTGGGTAATCTTTGTTCTTTATAAAGATGACACATTTCTGATGCAGGTCTCCTTGCACAGGCTGCAGAGTAGAATACATGTTATTTGCTAGTATGATTTTTAAGCTTCTTAAACAGTCTCCAGCTTTTTTAGGCACAGTCTCTTGTTTCACCTCTGTGTTGCAGGTATGAAGAAGCTCTCTCTGACTATCACATGGCTTTCAGTCACCTAAGACAAAATCCCTTCATCGATTACAAGCAGCTGGGGCTGAGGCACATCCTCTATGCCTGGGAGGTAAGAGTCTGGCTCAGCAATCCTTCCCCACTGTTGGGAGTGTCAGAAGCAGGCATGAGTGACCCAAGACTTTTTCAAGAAAGTACATTAGAACAGTAAATATATTCTGCTTGCATTTTTATTAAAGTAACATAATCATAAAAGTTGTAAACCAACATAATCTCTGGAAAGTTTAGCAAATGATGCAGTTTGAAAAGTAAAATTGTTCCGAGCAGGTGCACAGAAATTTGTATATTGAGGTGTTTTTATCTTCTCTATATGAAAACAAAGTGGTGGCTGCCCCATCCCTGGAAGTGTCCAAGGCCAGGTTGGATGGGAACAACCTGGTCTATAGAAGGTCTATAGAAGGTGTCCCTGCCTGTGGCAGGGGTGGGTGGAATGAGAACTTTAAGGTCCTTCCCAACCCAAACTAGTCTGGGATTCCGTGTAATATTTGCACTTGCATGCACGTAAATACACATGTAAATTTAGTGAGCTCCTCAGCTCTAAGAGCTAAAAGAGGCTGAAACATTGACAGATGAGTAGAGAGCAGATGCATAATGCAGACTACAGGAAATTCAGGTGCATGAAAGCCTCTTTCCAACTGCAGCAACTGATCTTAATATTCCCTCTGTGCCTGAACTTACACCCTGTGCTCAGGCTGTGTTTGTAAATGCTTTATCCTGCACCTCTTACTGTCACACAGTGTCAACTTGCCAGTCCTGTTCAAGAAAGCTCAGAGGCTGAACTGATTGTAAATTTTTGTCATATTTGGTCATATGTAAATGATTCCTAGAAACTGTCCTTCACTGGCAGGGTTCATTTTGTTTCCTCCAAGTCCATTCACATAGATTGAAAAGCAGATACAGGAAAGAGGATTTAACTCCTTACTTCCGTGAGAGTGAGGAGTCATTGTGTAACTCCACTCAAGCATCTCAGGCAATTTTCATGCACCTTATACCTGGCAGGAGGAAGCTATCCTCGGCATCCGTGGTATTACCCAAACCTCCCTGGCTTTAACAGCTTCAGTGCCAGGGCGCTGCCTTCTCTTGGAAGTGAGCAGTTCCCTGGGAAAGGGGCAGGGCTCAGGAGTATCCCGAGGAGGCTGGGGCCTTTCCTGGTGTGAAATCATGACCCGTCACTCCAGTCATCACCAGGACATCTGCTGGCACCATGCTGGCCCTCTAGACTTGGGATCAGCATCCTGATTCAGTTGTATCTCATTCCTACTTGGAACCCATTTTTCAAATACACGTTTTTCAAAATACACAAACATCATCCTCTAGCAGAACTGTGCCATCGGCTTTCCCCATGCATGGCCTCTCACGTGCTGCAGCTGATCTTCTTGTGAGAGATACATTCATGGTTTGAAAACACAGAAATACTTGCCTCTTGCAAGGCTGTGATACTTCTGACTGAGTGAGAACTACTGCCTTGTCTCCTAAGTGGGCCCATCCCTGCAGTTCCTGTACATGTTCATGGTTGCCATTCCCCACACTCCTAAATAGTCTTCTACTGCCATGATTAAGGAGTAAAGTAAAAGCATCCTATGAGCTCCAGGCTTGTCCTGAGCAGGGTGTGCAGCCAGGTACACACCTCAATTCCCAGCTGATAATGCTATCACAGGAGATAAGGAGCTGTCTGACAGTGCTCTGCCTGTGGCCCAGCAGCTTTCCCACACACACTGGCCAGTGACAGGGAGAGCTCTCCCACTCTCAGTATAGACCAGAGCTCCCTCACACCCTGTCTGCAACACTCCCACAGCCTGCACTTCCCCAGGAACAGACTGACATGCTGCTGAAGGGTGACAAGCTACAGCTGACAATTTGCACATTCATAGCCCACTACAACATGAAGTAGTTTCAGTTAAATTATTTTGCAGTGACAGGGAGTCAGGATTACAAAAATCATTACCTAGTTGCATGAGGAAAGAAACCCAAGAAAAGCTTCCTGGCCTTTTGGATGCAGGAAGGATCAGATTTAAACAGTGTGGTACCAGAGTCTTTACCTGCTGTCCCCATGTCTCTCCTCACTTTGACCAGCAGCTCCAGCACACCCAAGCTTTTATTTTTCCTTTCTGATTGTGAAATTTTCCTAGCTGTACTGCTCAGAGTGCCTCTCCTGTTGCCGAATTTTTGGTGTTTTAGTGCCTGTCCCTGTTTCTTGGCTGAATTCAGGAGGATATGTTGAGTGTCCCTTGGTCCTGGCCCTATAAGTCCCTTCCCTGTGCCCACTCCAGGTGCTGTACAGCACTGCAGCAGTGCAGTGCCACCTGCAGCAGTGGCAGGAGGCCAGAGTCACCCTAGAGAAGGCTGTTGTGTGGAGACCTGAAAGAAGAACAGCAATCCTGGAGCTGGCCCTTGAGCGGGTGCAGGTAAGGCCATCTCTATGGGTTCCTGGGTGTGTGCATCAGGCTTCAGCTCAGGGATGGGAGCTAAAAGTTGTCTGAGTGTTCCTGACACCTGCAGGGAGGTGCAGGGCAGAGACCTGCCATCCACCATCCTGCTTGGCCAGCTGCTTGCACAGTCTAAGCCATTTGCACGTGATGCTCTGCCAAACCAATGCTTCAGGTGATTGAGGAACTCCATCACCCCCAGGTGCTTCACTGCCCAGGAACACCATAGAGGAGAATTTTGGGATGACCTCTGAGGCTGGGGATCTGGCTCCCTGGTCCCACATGTTCAGGAGCTCAGTTCCATTTGTACTTGTCCTGCAAAACCAGTTGCCTTGTGCAGTGTTTCAAGCGCAGAACCCCTACAAGTGCAGGTCTGGAGAGTCTCCCTTTTCATGGCACTGGCTGGCTTTTTTTGAGTCCCTTTGGCCTCAGAAACAATTGATGGCAGCTCAGATATTAATGTCAATCACTTTTAGAGATTACGTAGGGTGTGAAACTGTTTCTAGGGCTGTTTCTAAGTAAAAGTTTCCTGTTAGTCTCCTTTACAATCTGGAAACATTTGCAGATCTCTGATTTATTCTTCCTGAAGGATTCATTAGTTTTCTACCTTCATACTTTATAAGAGATTCATACTTTGTTTTTAATGTGATCGCATCACATTTGTGCTTTTCCAGTGTATTATTTATATTTGCTATTAGCACATTATTCTGTGGCTGAACAGAAAACATCTGAAGTCAAACAGAAAAGCTGTTTGGAAGATTTGTTTGATGAACTTGCCTGCACTGCCCCCCTTCCCACTCACCCCATGCCAGCAATGTCAGTCCTTGTCTCCACACTGGGGAGGGCTGCTGAGATCTCAGTTTGCTCATGCTTTTGTGGAGCCTGAGTGGCCTTTGTCGAGTTCACAGCTGAAATTTTTGCCCTCAGTGTCTTCCTGAAGCTGCTCTTGCACACCTACCCTATATTTCCTTTTCAGTGCTCTGATGTTTCATTCAATGTGAATTGATGGCTTTTCCTTTACCTGCTTTCCCTGCCCCAGGACCATCTGTTTTTAGAGCCCATGCTGGTTCCCCTTGGGGAACTTTTCAGACCACGAAGGAAGGAAGTTGAGCAGCTGGATTCAAAAGATTTCCTGGGTAAACCCAAGGTAACAGGCACGTCATTTTCACGATTAACAGTAGTAGGAAAAAATCTTGCCTCTGCCATCTCCAAAGAGCAGTTCTGTGCAGGGGACCCAGAGCAGGATGGGCAGAGCTCGCAGCCAGTCCAGGCAGTCAGGACACAGAAGCCAAAATTTGTTAGAATTGCCACCCCTTCTACCAAAAAAATGCACTTTAGCACTAAAATACCTTCCCAATCTTGGTCACTTTAAAGTCTGAAAGGGCTGAGCAGGTACTCTGGGAACCCATGGTTGCCCTTTTGCTGACAATGATGTTTTTAAGAGGGGCACGTTGTCCCAGCATGCTGCTGCTCAGTCCTGCATTCCCAGGGGGACAGGCTGGCACTTGTGGGACAAATGCTTTGTCACATCCCTTAATGCAAGGCAGCAGAGAATGCCTCTGACCCCTTCTGTGACCAATGCAGTCAAAACAGAGAGCTCCAACACAAATAAAGGAAAGAAAAGTAATAAATTCACATACATTTAAAGAAACCTTGGAAAGACTAAAAAACTGGGACACAAATGGTTGAGTCTGTCTTGGGAATCCAGCTCTGCATCTCCCACTGTGTGCACAGCTCCACATTTTGCCTGACCTTGGGATGCCAGAAGGAAATGGGTCTGAGCAGATAATCTTGGATGAAGTTTGGGGGTCTCTTCATCCAGCCTAGATTCACTCATTGCCTTATTCTCCAACAGGTGATCTCATCCATCATTCCCAATGATGAGTACATTGGCTTTGAGCCTCTCAGGCCTCAGGTGAGCAGGACAGGGCTGTGAAAAGAGGAGTGGAGCTGTCATGGAGCTCCAGAAAGGGGCTCAGATCCAAACCATCAGGGGAAGAGTGGACTCTTGGTAAAACCAGTGTAATACCAGCCTGGATCCATGGGGATATCCAGAGCCAGGCTCAGCACTGGCTGTAAGGGACTTAGTGATGGGAATCTCCAGCCTTTTGAAGATGCGGTTTTGGCTCTTCATCATGTCAAAACAGTAGTGCTTTGCTGTGCTCAGTCTGTCTCTGCTCATCACTTCAGTAAATGTGTCAGTGTGAGCACAGCTCCCTCACACTGTGCCGGGAGTTCTTGGAACAAGGGGAGGGGGAAGAGATTGTGTTACTTCCTGATGAGATAAAGAGGGAGGGGAAGGAAGAGAAGGTACATCCTGGTAAGGTGTGGAGCTGCCGATTTTGTTCTGGGTCGTGTGAAATGACAAATGGGGTCAAGAGTAAAGACGAAATAGCACAGTCAGGAGGTAAGGTGGCACTGCTGCTGTAGGAGGCACTGTTACAAACAGATCCTGTTGTTTCTCCCACAGAAACAGGGCTTTTATGAACCCAGTGCCGATGCTCTTGGGTGAGTGTTCAGTCCCACCTTGGTCTTACCCCTCTCACTACTGTTCAGAAAGTCTTTTGTTCTCCGGCGCCTTTGTGTGAAGAGTCGGAGGGATCCACACCCACGTTTCACCAGGGGTGGAGTGAATGACAAACACACAAAGGCTTCTGTGGCTGCAAAGGACACTGCAGGTCCCTGGCATCTCTGCAAGAGCCTCTGGGCAGTTTGCAGGACTTGATTCAATAGTCTTGGGAGTCAGGCATGGATCGTGGCATACCTGGGGAATGGAAGCAGACAGAGGCTGTCGGACCTGCTCAGGTCTGTTGCAGAGGATGCTCAGCTTTCCCATCTTAATTCCCAGAACAATTCTAAACACTTGCAAGCCAAAATGTCCTGAGCCAAAATCATGTTCAAACCCCAAGAAAATAATTTCGTTTTGGTGAAATTGCACCAGCAGTTCTTCAGGGCTGTGTTGAATAATTGTTTTGATCTTGACAGTGTTTATCTGTACAATGAAAATTCAGCTGCCTTTGACAAATCAGTGTTTTTTCAAGCCCCTTTTGTTCCCAGTTGGACCACAAAGCAGCAATGGAAATCTCGATTTCCCAACACCCACACCTTACAGCCCGTGCCATTTGGGGTTGGAGCGGTGTGGTGGCTCAGAGCCATCACACCCACGCCTCAGGCCGATGCAGCGCTCTCCTCTGCCCGCAGGGATGCCGAGTCCGGCTACCACCGAGTGGTGTCCCGGTACCGCCCCGAGGAGCCGGCGGGGCCGGAGGTGGCGGCCGGGAGCCTGGTGTTTGTGCTGAGCAGAGCAGCAGATGGCTGGGCCACGGCAATCCACGACGGGCAGGTGAGGGACACGGCGCCGTGGGCAGGGAAAGGACAGGGCCCCGTGGGCAGGGGAGGGACCCGGTGCCGTGAGCAGGTGAGGGACACAGCTCCGGGGGCAGGGTTTGGTCCCAGTCCCCTGAGCACAGTCCTCAGGAGGTCCTTTCCACACCTCCCAGATTTCCTGACACTGGGCTCTCACTGGACTCTGCCATTCACCTCTGTAGATCCACAAGGGTGGCCTTTGGGATCTCCACTGTAGGGGATCCTATTGTGGAGTTGTAGGATATCAGACCTCACCAAGGATCACCATTCAGAGCAGGATTTATCCCCTGAGAGCTCTAATGGAGCTGAAGAGATGGGTTGGTCCTTACCTGAGGCGTAGTGCCTCTGTTCAATGAACTTTGGGAAGGTTTGGGGAGGGTTTCAGCTGTACAGGCACGTTTTATGAAGGGCTCTAGAGAAGTCCTAAGGACTGAGAGCCCAGCAAATCTGACATCTTCCTGCAGGCCATGGAGCTGTAGTGTAAACAGACTGACTAGAAACAGATAAATGCAATATGGGAAATCTTTTGTTAGCAGAGGTCATTTCTCACCTGTCTACTTCAGTTTTTGAAGGAGCCATTGTATACCTGGATTAGGTTCAGTGAATGTATTACCTATCTTTCAAAAAAGTCACAAAATTCTTCATAAGACCACTATAAACCAGTAAGGTGTTTGAGCAAGAGAGGCAGTGCTCTGAGGACTGGTAAAAATACAAAATTAAAAGTTGAGTATAAATGAACAGGTTTTTCTTCCTTTCATTTTTGAAAAGAAATAATGTCCCCACAGCAAATCCTCCAAGACATAAGCATTTACCATATTCATAAGTGATATAGGAATAGGAGGAGAATTTCTGAAGCATCTGGAGCTAACAGGAACAGTTACACAAGTATTTGGATGTGTTGGTTGACTGCTCAGTGAAGTGCCAGGTGAAAATCAACGTAGAAAAAATAAAAATAGACTCTCAACAGAAAAGAAAGCAAAAGTAAGCAAAAAATTGCAATGCTTGGTTGAAATGAGCAGCAGTGATTGTCAGAAGACACAGAAATGGTGCTGGACTGGTATCCCTGCCATCCTTGATGCTCCCTGCCTGCGCATCTGTCTTGGGAGCAGGGGATTTGGTGGATGTTAGGCCTGTTCCACTGCAGCCACTCCAGCAGCAGCTCTGCTCCCAGCAGGACAAGCTGCAGAAGGACTGTTGGACTTGGCCCAGCAGTTTGTGAGCACTGGGCACTTGGGTGGCTGGGGGTGACGCCGGCCCCCCAGACACATTCATGTGGCCATAGGGTGACAGGCAGTGCTGGAGTTGGGCTGGGGTCACTGGGCTCCTCTCTCACCCTGCTCTGCTCTGTGTTCTTCTGCAGAAGCTGCACATCCCAAGCTCTCTCCTGGAGCCTGCCTCAAGGATGGATAAATGGGTGAGCTGGCAACCTTGCAACTAGGGGGAGGGAGAGACCAAGGCATACATTTGGGACATTTATCTGTAAGATTATCACTGGATAGGACAACTCTGTAAGAGAAACGTAGAGTGTGAAACATTGAGAATATTGACTGAAGACCAAGTGCTTTTGAATGGGAAGAACAGGAGAGTTAGGAGTAGGAAAAATCCCTTTGACTCAGGAGAACTTCATCTCCCATCTTCACCACAGGCATAGCCATCATTTTCCATCTGAACCCAGTGTGGAAGGGTGCAGCTCAGCCCCCTATTTCCTGTGACGAGTTTTCAAGCACATGGTTGTTTTGATTATTTTAATTGTCATTTTTCCCACTCCAAATGAATCCCTGGTACACACATGGGTGTTTGCACTATGGATGTGTCACTGTGAACCAGCCCAAGTGGGGAGAGCCCTCAGCACAGGGAACTGTCCCCAAACCCCTGCCCACAAGAGCCTGAGTGCTTCACCTCATCCAACTATTCAATGGGCAACTCTCCCTGGGGCTCTTTCTGGGGTTACACCCACAAATCTGTGGCTGGCTGTCCAGGCTCCCATGCTTTCTGCCCTCTCCTTTCTGATGCTGTTCTGTTGCAGAAGATCAGCACTGGGATTCCCCTTCCTCCAGCCCAGGTGCCTCCCAGCCGTCTCCACATGATGCAGAAGCCAGGTAATCCCTGGGCAGGGGCCTCAGTGGGTGAAGCTGTGCCCAAACCCCGGTCTTTAGGGGGCATGAGGAGGTGGTGGCCCCACTGCAATCTCTGCTGACTGCAGGGCTGTTCCCCTGCCTTTGTGCTGTTCTGCAGATCCTCCTGGGAAAGAAAATCCCTCTGCCAATGATGCCAGTGCCCACATGGACTCCAAGGTGAGGTGTTCCACAGGCTGAAGCTGGCACAGCCTCAGGAGACTAGGGCTGGGAAAAGTGCAAGATTCTTGCCCAAAATTCCTAAGCAGCTCCCAAATCACTGGGAGAAAACCTCCTTCCTCTGACCAATTTTCCATTCTAAAGAGAGGCTCCCATGTGGTCTTTCCTCCTAGTTTGTGACCATCCCACTTTGTGAGACAGCCCAAAGCTGACCTGTTGCCACCCTCCAAGGCAACAAGAGCACCAAATGCATCAGAGTTCTTGTGCCATGCTTTACAGTCCACTTTGCAAGAGGCGGTTGTCTTTGAACACCCTGCTGTCCCTTCACCCCTCTTCCTGTGCCCCATTTTCTGTCCCTATCAGTCTGGATAGCACAGTTCATTCAAATTTGCCCTGTTGGTTAATGTCCTCTGAGGCACTTCCATGCCATTGCCAGCTCCTGCATGTGATGGCCCTGGAATGACTCCTGCAGCCCTCTGGGGACACCACCTCTGTCCCCCAGCTGCAGGTCAGCTCTGCCACCCCTCTTTTTAGGGCTTCTGGAGTAATTCTTTCAGGTGTTGTTCAGCCAGTAGGGAAGGAGGAATGTGGCTGCTCCTCTCTAGCTCACTGGAGGAATTGGGGCCCTACTCATACAATTTTGGGTTTAGCAGGTACCTGTAAAATCAGAATCAAAACCAGAATTCCTTGGTCATAGGAGAAACATTTGATCACAGGCTTTGAATCCAGAGTTCCCCCTTTGAAATTCAGGTCTGCATTTTGATGATTTTCTACCGTGACATGGTAGCACAGAGATGAGGGATTTTGTCTGTGTCACCTCTCTTGGTATGAGAGCAGATATTGTCATTTGGGTTTGTTAGAGTCCGTCATGGTTCTTCTAGTCCATCAACTTCATAGTCAGTCTGGGTTCTTCCCAGAGGGTGCTGGGCACTGCCCAGGCTCCCCAGGGAATGGGCACGGCCCCGAGGCTGCCAGAGCTCCAGGAGCCTTTGGACAGCGCTGCCAGGGATGCCTAGGGTGGGATTGTTGGGGTGTCTACAGAGATGGGCTGGACGTGGTGATCCCTGTAGGTCCCTCCCAGCTCAGGATGCTCTGATTCTCCACTCTGACTGACCCCATCTCCCCACAGATCCCCCCGAGGTGCGGGGAGGCCTCCGCGGGCGCAGCCAGGCCGGCGGTGCTGCGGCTGCGCTGCGAGTGCTCGCTGGTGCTGCGGGCGGGAGAGGCCCCAGCCCTGCCGGCCCTGCGGGCCCTGCTGCAGGACAGGCTGGCTCAGCAGGCACAGCGGGGCACGCTCAGGTACGGGGCTGTGGGCTGTGATGGGGCAGCAGCCATTCCCCTCAGGACACGGGCATCCAGCTGCCCCTGGGCTCCTGGGAACGTTTATCTGGGCCCAAAACCCTGGATCCAGCAAAGAAGTGACCACACAGTCTGCTTAGAGGGCAGACCTCACCGTGGCCTTTGGGTTGGACAACAGTGTGATCCCCGTGGGGAAGCGCATGCTGTTCCTCATGTAATCCCTCCCAGTACATAAAGGGCTCAGGGAGGGCTGGAGAGGGACTTATGACAAAAGCATGGAGTGGCAGGACAAGGGGGAATGGCTTCAAACTGACAGAGGGCAAGGTTGGATGGGATATTAGGAAGAAATCCTTTAATATAAGAGTGGTGGCACAGGTTGCCCACAGAGATTGTGGATTCCTCATCCCAGGAACTGTTCAAGGCCAGATTGGATGAGGCTTGGAACAACCTGGTGAAGTGAAAGATTCTCTGCCCATGGCAGGGGGATGAAACTAAATTATCTTTAAGGCCCTTCCAAGCTAAACCATTCTATGACTCTGTGATTCTATGGGCCTTGGAAGCCTAAAGGATCTTTCCTAGGAAACTGTACCCTGGCCAAGAAAAAGGAAGAACAGAAGGAAAAACTCTGTGTAGATGCAGCTCCCACAGATGGGATTTTGTCCCACTTGCCTCGGCCTTTGCAGTAACAAGGATCAATGCAGAGCAATCTGGGACTCACACAGAAGATCCTGGGGTGAGGTCTCCCTGATTGTGACACCCCTTGGGACACACAGTGGCATCAGGAGAGTTTAGGATCTTTCCCTCAAGTTTGTGTGTGAGGAGGTGACAGTGTCACTCCTCACAGTGCCATTTCTGCCCGCTGAGCATGGCTCCATGTCACTGTGCAAAGGGACAAGCTCAGAGCTGGCCTGCAAAGGGGACTGTGAAGACTGAGGGTGGCAGAAGGCTGGGCTTGCATCCAGGTTTGGCTTTAAAGGAAATGATTTGCTCAGCATTAATGAACCCTTGCAGCTACAGGCTCCTGGATGGCACAGAGCTAGGGACAGTGTCAGGACAGGACGACCTGGGGAAGGTGTGGCAGCAGCTGATGGATGGCAGGCTGACACTCTGCTGCCAGGTACGTGGGCTGGGACAACATCTCTGCTGGGCTGGGCTCCAATGTCTGCTTTGCTTTGCAACCTCCATGCTGGCTTTTTCCTGCAGGACTCGGACTCCCACTCGGGCAGACCTGTTCTCTACCAGATGCTGGCTCAGCACTCTTACCTGCCACAGGGACCGGGGGACCTGGAGTTCAGCAAGGGAGATGTGCTGGATATCCTCGCTGAAGGTAGCTCTCCAGTCCTGCTGCTGGGCCAGGCTTTTGGAGTCTGCTGTGGGGAGGCACTGGGGAAAATGTGGCCTCTCCAGTGCTGTCTCACGTTCATACTCTCAGGAGTTACAGGCTTGCACTGGGTTTTGCCCAGACTTAAATTCCAGCTGTGAAAACTCTCACTAACCCCACTCATATGGGCCAGGGCTCATTCCTGCTCCTTTATGTTTTCCAGTGAATGAGGACTGGCTGGAAGGACGCTGCAATGGCAAGACTGGCATCTTCCCCAAATGCTTTGCCACCCAGACCAGCTGTGGTGCTGCCTTCCTATAGCAAACAGGAGCCTTTTCCTGCCCAACTGCACCCCCAGGGGTGGGAGACACTGGTCCCAGCTCATCTGGGCCCCAGCCAGCACAGCCAGGAGCTCTGCTGTACCTGGACAGGGGATATCTCCCCCTCAGATCCATGGGATCAGTTCCAGCAGTGATGGCATTTCCTATAGCCTGTTCCCTGACCTGGCATTTTTACTTTGTGCTTACACTGCCCAAGAAGTGTCTGTGCAGAGCAGAGAGCAGGCTGTGGGGTTTGACTGTGGGAATTGTCCATGTGGCAGCTCAGGTTGCTGGGTAGGAAGAGGTTCTCCTGGGTGGGAAGAGGTTCCCTTGGCTGGAAGTCTTCATCTCCTCCCTGTTGTTGCTGATGTTGAGGCTGGGAAGGCTGAGCCTCATTCCTGAAGCCAAGGGTGGCTGGCTGGGAGGGGGGAGCTCCCTGTTCCCCAGGCTCTCAGGTCACATAACCTTATCTCCACCAGCCAGAGATGCTGCTCTTTCAAAAGGCTTTTGGAACCAGTTTGCAGTGGGATTAATGGGATAACACCATGACTTGGGACCACTGTCTTCCATAGCAAATAGCTTGTGGACCTGACCATTCCTTGGCCAGATGCCTTTAGCACTTTTCTTAAGCCCTAAGGCCAAGGTGGAATCTTGGAGCACAGAGAAGAGGCAGTTGTGGAAATCCCCACTGCTCAGAGCAGCTCTGGGCTGTGGGAGAGCGCTGGAGGCCCTGGGGAAAGGGCTGGCTGGGAAGTGCAGTGCTGGGCTGGTGCTGCAAGGACTGAAAGCCCTGTCCAGTTCCTGCAGCTGGGCTGGGCTCTCCTGATCTAAATAAAACACCCAAGTGCCTGGAGCTGGAACCTGTTCCGGATTTGGTGTCTTGACAAAACTTGGCTATGTAAGTTGAATATAAAATAAACCCTCAGCCAGAGTTGGCAACACTTAAATCAACTTCCACTTGTGTTTTTCTGCTGAGATATGCCAGTAAGTATTTTTAAAGACAGCTGACAGTGTCTTTGGGAAGAGATTCTGTCACATACTACAAAAATATTGCACATCTTGCACAGGGCAGGATACAGATGATGTCATCCCTCTGCTCAGAGTTAGGTGCCCACCACGGCTCTCCATTGCCAGTTGCATCCCAGGGCTGTTGGAAGAGTAGCCCAGCAGGACTGCGAATGCCAAGGAAACTGTGCTAGGCTGAGCAGTGACACTCATATTTGAAAAACAAAACTGATTTTATTTCTAGTTTGAAATTTTCTGGCTTCATCGAGCCAGCAAGTCTCAATCAACTTTTGGCAGTCAGATTAAAGGAGTCTTCCTCTTGGAGAAAGATCAAGACACCTTTGTCATCTTCCACATTCACAGACATGACCCAGTCAGATCTCCTGAGCAATGGAGATGGGTCTAATGCCTTCATTCTTCTCCACTTTCCACCTCTTCTGCACCACTTCCCTGCCTGGTTTAGTGGGCAGGATGCCTCTAGGCAGGATGCCAGGAGCTACTTTGTTTTCCAGAAGCAGTGTAGGAAAACAGCCACCAGGCCTGCCACGATGGCCAGCACGAGGAGGGAGACAGCCCCTGCCCACAGGCTGGGCTGGTGGCCCTTGACGTGCTGCAGAGCCTCGGCGGGGATCATGTTGGTGAAGTTCAGCATGAAGCCCAGCGTCCACCCGATGTCTGTGTTTGCTGCCTGAGGGGAGACAGCACAGGGCATCATCCAAAAGCACCTCTCCCAGGCACCAGCAGCTTGGTGTGAGGGGCTGAGGGGCACCTCTCCTGTGAGCTGTCCCAGATCCCTTTTCACAGGGAACCAGGCTGTGGTGAACCTGATCACGCCAGCAGCACTTGCACAAAGGGCTTTCCTGTCTCCCCTCCCCCAGGGCTAAGAGACAACTGAACATGGATGACTGTTTTGATCCAGGTGTGTCTCTGTGATCTGCATGTGATTTTGGATCTGAGCTTTCCTCCATCCCCATAATCCTTCTAATTTGGCTGCAGAATCAGTAAGGTTGGAAAAGACCTTTCAGATCATTGAGTCCAGCCATCAGCCCAGCACCACCACCAATGTTCATCACTAAGCCATGTCCACATGTTGTTTGAACACTTCCTGGGATGGTGACTCCACCACTGCCCTGGGCAGCCTGTTCCAAAGCCTGACCCTTTCCATGAAAAAAAACACATTCCTAGTACTTAACTAAGCTTCCCCTGGCACAACTTGAGGCTGTCTCCTCTCATCCTGGAAATATTCTGGCCAGGCCATACTCTGGTTCAAAGTGGTTGTGGGGCCACTATCACCTCTCTGATAACAACATCAGATACTAAAGTGGCCAAATCCTGCTCTGCTTTTCCCTGACCCCCTTAAAATCAGTTACATTCACAGCAGGGAAAGTGAGACATGAGCTGGGTCAGAGGTTTGGAGGCGGCTAAGAGAGCAAAGCTCTCCTGGGATCCCTGGGGAGCAGACATGAAACAGGGACACATTGCTGGCACAGAGGACTCCAGAGATGCTGGTCCTGAACATGTCCATCCTCTCCTGCTGCCCACAGGTGTTTACCTGCTTACTGAAGTGGATGTTGGTCCAGGTGTGCTCGTTGAACTTGTAGCCATCGAGCAGCAGCGTCAGGATGTAAATAGCCACGGAGCAGTAGGTGTGCAGGTACTTCAAATCCTTCGGGAAGCTCCGCACCAGCTGTGGGGCCATCAGGGACACAGTGCAACAGGGAATGAAAGAGATGCTCAGAAACCCTCCCTAGCCCAGGGAACAGCACGGCTTGTGCTCCAAGGGCAGAGATTTGGGACAGGATAAGCACAAGGCTCCTGGCTGCCCTTCACAGGGCTCTCACCTCTGTCCAGTTCCTCCTGCAGAAGGACAGGACTGTGGTGTTGACTTCACTCAGAGACTGCTGGTGGGTCAGGTTCAGGAAGCTGAAGGTGTAGTAGAACCCAGCGAAGGCCTGGGGGCAAGGGGACATGGTGAAAACCACAATTCCTTTCTCACCTGAGAAAAGACCCAGGGGCCCCTCTTACCTGGGGATAGATTCCCAAGTAATCCCCAGTGTTCTGCATCTGGCACCCCCTTGATGGTCTACTAGAAAGTCTCAGAGCTGGCTGACAAGCCTGAGGCTGCTCTTGCACTCCGAGCTAGCTCGGACATGCTCCCTCAGACAAGGTCTCCCCATTTCCCTCAGGGAAGGCTGGGACATGGCAGGAGGTATAGAAGATCACCGAGCACAGAAGAGGTTTGCAGATAAAAACAGCTCTGAGGTTCCCTCTCTCCCCACCCCTCTCTACAATCAGAGGCAGAGGAGATTCCCAGTCTCTGTTTTCACCCTCCCCCAGGTGTGGGGACGGAG
>VXBB01010834.1:349-12145 GCA_013399915.1 Illadopsis cleaveri
CGGGGGGGGGGTGGCTCTGCAGAGCCAGTGCCAAACAAACCAGCTATAGGTCAACTCACGCTTGCGACCAGCACTACAGCTGCAGTAAGAATAAGCAAACACAGCAGCAGGGGAAAGAATTAAAGGCGAGGGGGGAGCTGGGAGTGAGGCGGGCGATTTATTCTTCTGGCACGTGCAGAGGGGCTGGAGATGGATCAGCTGTATTTATTCTGTGAAAAGGGGAAAGAAAAGGTGGCAAAAGAGCAAAGCAAGTTTCACTGCATCAGAGAAAACAAAGATCTTCAATAAACTCCCCATTGCCACCCGCTCCCTCGAAANAGTCATGTGAGGCTTAATGAATTAAAATCACAGTTTTCTTGTCTATTTGGCTTGCAAAATTTTCCCCCCGTTTCTCTTATTAAAAAAAAAAAAAAAAAAAGAAAAAAAAAAGCTGCAGGTGTTTGCGAGCGGTCTGTATAGAAGCCGTGCAGGGAATTAGCAACTGAGGCAAGTTGCCTTTGGAAAAGGAATCTGCCCTGAATAGATTTGCATTTCTTAATTTAGGGATCATCAGCAAACAAGAGCCAGAGAAAGCACCCCTCTGCAGCACCAGGGGCTTCAAAGTGAGCAGGGCCGTGCGCCGGGCGGCCCGGGAGGCAGCCGGGCGGGCTATTGAGGCCGGCCGGGCTCCCGCTGGGGCCGGGCTCCTTCGCCTGGCGCCGGCCGGACCCCGAGCCCGAGTCCCTCCGGCCACCCCGCTTTATCCTGCCCACACAATAGGGGACTGCGAGCATTGAGCGTCCCTCGCCCAGGGGAAGTGCCACCAAATCCTTCTCCTTCAGGTCCTTCCCAATCCTCTAAAGCCCCTCAGTTAATGCCCCGCTGCTCTGCTCTCTTCCTGCTGGCCTCAAACCACCAAGCAGTATTTACAAGCTTTTTCTCACGTTGCAATTCACCGTGATGCCGACGCCTTTGCTGCAGGGCACAGCAGAGATGTGCCCATGCCACAGGGACAGTGGCAGGAGCAGAGTCTTGAGATAGAACCTGGGCCTGCACCACCAAACCAAGGAATGCTCTCCGCTCCCCGCAGTGACAATGAATCCCAACTGCATCCCACCCCCAAACAATTTCCTATTATTCATATATGTTCTTGTGTAAGGGCAGCCTTTGCACAGCACACCTTCCCATACATGGTCTACAGTGCTCCCCAGGCTCAGTCCTGCACTACAGAAATATACCTGCTCCAAATTGCTCTGTGGGAAATGGACTGGAAAAGAAATCCCAAATGCAGTTGTCTTGGGTGAGACTGCAGAGTGTGAAACCATAGGCCAGGGAGAGCCCTCCAGGGCAGGTCACTGCACTCCATGAAAGGGCCTTTCAGTTCCAGAATGGAAAAGCAAAAAGAAATGTTACATAGATGTTAAATGAGGAGGGATTTGAGCACTGTGAAACTTAGCCATTATGCCGCACACAGCTCTGGCTGAACATAAGATGGGACTGCAGCAAATAAACCTGCAGATGCAAAAGAACAGATGGAGTGAAGTATGTCAGAGATCCAGAGCCATAGAATTATTTAGGATAGAAAAGTCTTTTCAGATCTCAGAGCTCAACTATTTACCCAGCAATTTCAAGGTCACCACTAACCCATGTCCCTCAGTGCCACCTCTACATGTCTTCTAAATACCTCCAAGGGTGGTGGTTCCACCACTGCCCTGGGCAGCCTGTTCCAGTGCTTGACAGCCCAATTGGTGAAGATTTCTTGCTAAAATCCAATCCCATTGTACCTCCCCTCATGCAACCTGAGGCTGTTTCTTCTTATCCTATTGTTTGTTATTTGGAAAAATCTGCGCAACATCTCTCACCAACTTTTATGGCTATGGAGCATCTACAGGTGGACTGGGATTCCTTGAAATTCGTTGGTGGCCATTTCCAATGCTCACTTGCACTGTGGCTACTGATGTGCTGCTTAGCTGAGATCAGGGATGACATGGGCATGTGAAACAGCTTCTTAGTTGGATAAGTAGAGCTCCCTCTCAGTCCTGTGAGAAGGGTTGAATATTCACTGATGTCAAATCTACTCGGCACAAACAGTAAGTTCCAGTGAAATATGTTGGTACAAACAGACAGAGGAATCAGACAAGGGTAAAAATTCAGTCAAAAGAGGTAGTGAAAAAAATTCCAAACTTCCAGTCCTAGAACACTTGCAGCCATATTTTCCATGTTCTGGGAGACAGCTTTGCTGAGCCTTCTCTTCCACTCTTGGATTGTTGTAGCTGTCTTGAGACCACAAGCTCACAGTGAGCTTATACTACACCAGGTTTTTCCTGCAGCTTCAGTTTTAGCTCTCAGAGGCAACAAATGAAACCAGAGACGGGGGATTATCACATAAACTGTAGCCTGAGTAACTAACTTTGGGAGGTTGGTCTCTAAATGGTCCTTTCAGAGGAGCATGAAAACCTTAGGAAGAGTAGTTTCCCCACTCAGGTACCTAAAACAGGCGTCTCAAGGTGAGAACTACAAGTAACCACACGTTCCTCAACAGATAAAAAAAGTATCATTGCTTTGTGAAAAGGATGAAAATGTTATTTTTTAAGTGCCCTTATGGTTTCAAACACAGAAAGCAGGTAAGAACCACCAGCAATTAAATCAGCCTTTTAAAAACCTTCTTGCTTGCAATCCAAGGTCATTGTTTTGCCTGAATGTTGGATTGCAACCTCTAAATCTTGGATAGCACCACAGCAAGAAAATAACCCATTTTTAGTGAGTCAACCCAAGGATTTGCAAAGAAGTGTAGACCACTCTCTTCTGAACAGGAATCCTGGACTATTCACTGCCAAGATTAAGCCTGGAACAAAGTAATACGTAGAAATGTACAGAAAATTTTGGTCCAGGTTGTAGGAGGCTATTCTTGTTATGGTATTTCCAACAGCAGGAAGAGCAAGTGTTTAACCAGTATGTCTGAGTAGTCATAGGTCCCTTGGGACCTGCCCTCGCTAAAGAGAGGCACCCCAGCCAGCACAGCCCTGCAGTGCTTAGTGTTCATGCTCACCATCTGCGGCTCCTCCAGGCCAAGACTTTGCCAGCAGATCGAAATCCTGTTGCCTGCTGAAGCTCTGTTCAAGGCAAGAATGACCCTTAAACCAGGAACTTCTTGGGAAAGGGCAGTCAAATCGACAACAAAGCTCCATCTAGCTTAATTATATTCAGTATTTCATGCCATCACGTCTGTTAAATGCCTTAGAGTGCCCTCCCCAACTTCAGTGCCATACAGACAGTAAAAAAGGCAATGAACACAGCACTTCTCCCCTTGCCCTTTGCATCATTTTTCTGTTAATGATTTTGGTTTTAAGAGCTAACAGTGAACAAAAATCTGTATATTAATTAAGCCTATGGGGCACATAAGGCAAAACCTCCCTTGTTCTAGGCATTCAGTTTCGGTCTTTTCTCAGCAATAAATCCAAGCAGCAGGATCCTCAGCTGGTATGACTCAATACAGCTTATTTGAACTCACACAGTGACACGCTGCTCCTCTGCAGCACAGATCCTGGCTCCATCTACATAAGCAAGAGCCTGTGTTTGCTCCAGAAAGGTAAGATAGGATCTAGAGAGATGACACTACCAAAATGAGGGTGGGAGGGTAAAGCCAGACAGTTGAGACAAGGCAGACAGTCCATGACAAGCTGGAATTAATATATTAATTTTAAAATTTTTTTTCTTTTTTTTTTTTTGAAGGAAGAGACTCCACTGATGAGACACTGATGTGTAGCTGAGGTTGGAGTTCTCTTTGTCAAGGGCCCGCATGGAGAGCCCTTGAAGTTTTTGGCTGTGCTCATCCAAAAGGAGTTTTAAGATGAATTGCTTCATTTTCTGAAAAATGATCCATGTCCGGTGCATCCTGCTCCATCAGAGACCACGCTACAAAACCTTAAACTCATGAGGCACACTCTCTTCCTCCCCTTACCTCCTGTGTGCTGCTGATGTGTGTGGGCAAACTCCATCAAGTGAATAACTTTTGGGCTGCTCTCCCATTATCCTTGTGCATGGGGAACATCTGCCAGTGCCATGGCAGGGGAGCCCTGGGCCCTCTTTCCAAACCCTCCACTGCTTCACAGGCTTTCTTCATTCACAAACCTTCAGGACCTCTCCATGCCTCAGTTTCCCTGAGTATAAAGCTAACAAAAAAGAAACTCCCACTTCCCCACGCTTCTTCTTTAAATTATTATGTCTTCCTTTTACAATGGCAATGAACAGATACAGCCAAGATAAAAATCACAGAGTAAAAATATACAAGAAAAGGCAGTCCTGCTCCAGACATGACTTTGAACACAGACTGCAGTCAATTTGAACTTGCTCTGTTCATGTTTTTTTGCCAAAACATCAGCACTTTGTAAATAATACTGTGATTCCCTGCTTCAAAGGGTTGTTTTAAACCCTCGGTCATCTTGTGTGGAAGAGCAGTGTGAGCATCAGCCTTTCCCATGTGAGGTAGTTTATACTGTTAAATCAGGGCACATGGGAATAGACTCACAAGCATTTTACCTATACCTTCCATGGATTGCCCTGTTTCCAGCCAATGCCTGTTTTCCCCCTTTGGTTACATAAGTATAGTGGTCAGGGGGAGGTTGCTGGCAGTGTAGAAACAGCTAATATACAAAGCCAGAGATAAAGAGCTTTGTGAAATAAAAAACAATACAGAAAATCCCCTCGCATTCTCAAATCATCAGGAATTGACTGGCTTATACTCTTAGCTATACAAGTATGAAATAAATAAAGATGATGTTGTTCATTTTGTGTGTGTGACTAATCCTATATTCTCAATAAAATGCATTTAACCTTGTTCCTTTAAAAGAGCCCTGGACAATCACAATCATCTTTACAGAAGACTGCGTCTGCTTTTAAATTAACTTTTTAAAATGCAGCAATTCTCTCTTTCTCCTTTTCCAATTCCCATTCACACTTGGCACAGATAAACACAGGCAGGCCAGAGCTAGGAGCTCTCCGAATGTTTAAATGGAAACCACAGTCCAGAAGAACAGTTTTTTTCCCCCACAGCAAGTACACAGTTTCCTGTCTGCCCAAGCCATAAGACATTCAAAGGTTTTGTTTGTCAGCAGCCCCTCAAATACAAAAAATTTAGATAAACCAGCTTGCAAAACAACTACACCAGTCCATGTGACCACTTGTAGCACACCTGGAAAATGGTTTTACAGTCCAGTAATACCACAGAAAGCACCTCGCTCCCTCAGAAACATTACTATCAGTTGCAGGTCAAATCTATTTAACCTAATTTTTGCCTATCCTGGCTTTACATCCAAAAGCCAAGTCCAGTTCCCAGCCACATGGGGAGTTGTTCATGACACTGACCTTCGTGTCAAGCACAAACTTAGGAACAGGTGCAGAATTTGACCTGTAGCATTTGTTAATAATCTCTTTATTAATCATCTTTGTCAGTTCTCCAGTGCCTCCTCTCTGTGGATGCAGGAGCACTTTGTGAGCCACGGTGCACTAAAGTGATGGTGTGGGTTAAGAAGGGTATCTCTATTTTCCACCTGGGAACAGAGGAGCACGTGGGGCTGTGTAATTAATGCTCAGGAGATGCAGGCTTCTGGCATTCCCACAGCTGCAGATAAGTCCTGCCAACACACAAAACCTGCTCCCACCGTGATCCTGAATGCACAGGGATGTCCTCCCGTGGCGGGGCTGCAGTGTGGGAGAGGAGCCACAGTGGTGCTGTGCTGGATGGCTGGAAATGATACAGGAAAATGAGCACATTTTGTGGTCGTGGATGGCATGTGCTGGGTGGGGGAATCACAACACAGAAACCATCAGGGAAAAAGTTTCCATCCTGCAAATGCTGGAATTGAACCACGCTTATCACTGGGGCTGCGTAACAGTGCACTTGAATGATCAAATTACTGTTCTGTCTGTGAGCTCAGGTTAAAATCCCAGCAGAGATGATGTCTGGCTTTAGCACAGGGTTTTGCACTACTTACAGGTAGCTCAGCTCAGGCAGGCACCGCTGTGCAGCTCTGCTGCCAGTGACCCTGGCACAGCTGATGAGACGGATGTGGAAGGATATGCCTTGGTGACGTGAGCAGGAGCCAGCAGCCAGACCCAGTGTCTAGGGCCCCTCCTGGGCTCTGTCTCTGAAGCCCTTGGACCAGCAGATTTGAGTCAGAGTCCTAGACAGACCCAGGTAAAAGGTAATGTTATATCCAAGTCTGTAATGCCAATTTTACCACAGTGAGATCCCATCCTAACTCCTTTTGGTCCCTTATAGCTTTGGAAAGTAAGTGTTATTCACTTGACATATTTCATCCTCACATTCAACAGCAAAGCAAAATCCACAGCGTGAGGCTTTCCCTTTTATTGGACCAGCTGGAAGCACTGGAGGGGAAAAGACAGACAAGTTATCAATGTCTAAGCTCCTCTTCAAACAGTGTGTGTAAGAATATTCCAAACTGTGGTCTGCAACTAAAATTTCTGCTGATTTAAAAATATCCTAGACAGATTTATTATGTTTTTAGTTGAATATTTGTAGATCAGTACTGTTTTGCATGTCTCAGGAAAACAGCCCCACAAGTTAGCCATGGGGAAAGTGCAGAAAGAGCCCTGGGTGGTCACACATTACATTGCACAAAACCATACTGGGAGTGAGAAAAAAGGAACTCCTTGCATGACAAAATCAGCTTTTCAAATAAAAATGCTTTTTGAACAAAAAGTTTAGAGTTATATTTTGCTTCCTTTTCAAGAAAAAAAATTAAAAATTAAATTGTTTTCTCAGTATCAATTCCAATTTTTAATCAATAATTGTTTTTTAGTACTTAAAAGTGCTTTGTCTTCTTCTGAAGCACTGAAAAAAATAAACATTCCTTTAAACTTTTAGGGCAAACACAGTATTTCCCCCCCACCCCCGGCCAGCAGTTTTCAGTACATTTTTTATATGCAGGGGGAAGCATCAGCATACTTCAGCAATGTGTATTTTCAGTAACGCTGGCTTTATAGTTCACCTTGGAAGCCTCAAATCGCTGCTCAGGGCAGCTCAGATGGCAGAGCACCAACAGCACTTGGTACAGACAGGCTGGATCATATATCGATCAAATTGGTCTAAGTGTTCAGATTGAAGCTTGTATTATAAGACATGGCAGGGAGGAAAAGAGCTCCTAATAGCCCCTGGTATTTAAGAAAGGGCAGATGATCTTGCAGAGAAGAGGAGGCAGAGTATGGGCAGGGCTCTCTGGCTCAAACTCACTCATCTCTGGGTCTTGCACTGTTTACTCGACGAGGTCCTGCTTAGTGCTGCTTTAAGGTGGAATTAACTGGAGGTTTTCCACCCTGAAATGTACTTTTAATACAGCAGAGTTTGCACAAACCCATGCTTTGGAAAACGGGAACAGTTGTCTGTTTTTAAGGGTTGTTAGGGTAAAACTTGGACAACTGGATGGGTTTGATGGGCAGGGTGCCAGGGAGGTGTTCAGAGACCTGGATTTCATGGCTGACTTCACGTGCAGCTGGGGGATCCCAGTCAAGTGCACACACTATCTCTGTATCTCACTTTCTGCAGCAGTAAAACAAGAGCATTTCTCAAGACCATTAAGAGGTTAAATTCACAAATATTTGAAATTTGCATTGAGATCTCTGAGGGACAGGATTGTGGCGTGCCAAACCACGGCAGCACTGTGCACGTTGGAGGCATGGTGCATGTTAGCCAATTAACTGCAGATTTTTATGTTTAGAGGAATTAAAATAAATTACTGGATTCTGACTTGGTACAGCCAGGAGGGTGTGACAGTCTCTCTGCTGTGTCAATATCATCCCCAGGTCCATTAGTGCAGGGTCTCTGTGGTGCAGAAAAGCCAAGCTCCACACCAACACCGTTCAACAATTGGTCATGGACAAAAACTATCCCCACCAGAGGCTGGCTGGGGAGAGCTAGGGGAATTTGCCTTTTATCTGACCTGATTCTGAGGCTCTCAATTCTTCTTACCCCCAGTGTTTCCCTTCAGCGTTCCCTTCAGTATTTTGGGAGAGGTGAACATAGTAAACAGCACATCTGATCAAGAACTGTCACCCCTAAGTATTTGCTTTCCAGCCTGCCTGGCCACAGTGGGAGCAGTGGTCAGTTCCCAAAGGACTGGATATCTCTGACTCCAGGGGCAGGAATCAGAGCCATGCAGATAAGGCTGTCATCAGAGATAACAGCAGTCAACAACCCTCAGTGTCATTATCTCAGCAAAGGGAAAAAGCAGGCAGCCCCCCTTAATATACAAAGTGTGGTGGTTATATATGTCTCCTTTACAATGATAGATGGAAATGGATAAAGGGAGAAATCTAACAGAAAGCCTTCAAAGCCAGCCTGCTTCACATCCTCGCTCTCCCAAACTGGAGCATGTTTCCATAAAAGCAGTAAACAGCCTCCCCCCAGCCTGCACCCATGCTCGCCCAGCAAAGTGGCTCCAGCAAAACAATTTCACCGACATGGATCTGAGCAAGGGCTGTTTTCCCCTCCTTTGGTTAGCAGAATTTCTTAAGAAGGAATAATGAAGCAGTGATTGTCAAACATGCCTTACTGGAAGGCAAACAAATTGGCTGGATCAGGCCTTTTTAATTCGAAAAAATAAATAGAATAAACCTGAATTTATTTGCAATGGTTTGATTGCTGTCCGAAGCCATTACACTGCTAAGCTCCTTTTCACCTTGTAATCAAACTCCAGGAACATAACACACTCCAGTGTGTCACTGTGCTGTGTGAGCTGCCCCAGGATTTATCCAGCTGCATCCTCCCACACAGTGCAGTACAGGACCCAGCACTTCCCTGCCACAGCTGGCTACTTCCAGACAGGGACCTGCACGTCACCATCACCAAAACCTCAACACCAGCATGACATGCAGGCCAGTTTGCAAAGCCCCAGACGAGTTGATCCTCAAAGAAACACCTTAATCAAAGTCAAAGAGGAAGCAGGGCAAATTAATAAGCAAAGACATAAGGAAAAGGAAAAGTCCTAAAAAAAAAATCCTAAATAAAATGTCTAGGTCTGATTTCTTTATGTGCATTTTTGAAGTGAGAAGAAGCACACAGAAGGGCATTTAATTAAATCAAAGGGTAAAGGAAGGGGTTGCCATGCAGCTTGCTATTATGTTACAGTTCACTAAAATGAAAACCTATTTTTAAACCTCTGGTATTAATTTGAGATATTCAGATACTTAATTAAAAGTGCAGCATGTGTTAAATATTATTTCAACAAAGATTATCTATCATCAAAACCCTATGTAATAAGATCCTTCAATGCTTAGAGCGATATTTTATGCAAATTTTCTATGCCACCAAATGAAGGTCTCTTCAATTTTTTCTCCCCTTCTTCATTTGCTGCAGCAAAATGTTCCAGGCAGGGGAAAAAGAAAAACGTTTCTAGAATAACAAGGATACTACAGATAATGCAGTGCAACAAATAGCAGCTCGTGGTAGTCACGTTTCTGTGCTCAGCTCCCTTCCTGATACCACTCGGCAATAAAGGACAAGATCAAACAAGCTCCCATTAGAGCTAAAGGGCTGAATTTTGCTCCCACTGAGGTTACAGATGGTGTAAGCCAGGAGTAAATTTGCCCTGGCAAAACCCTGTCAGAGTAAGAAAGGCAGGAATTTGCCCTTCATGCATCGGGAATGAACCAACAGTTCATACCTGGAACATATAAGATAACAAGGTTTTCAGGGCAAAGAATATTTTTTCCTGTGTGGAATTTCTCCTGTGGCCTTTACTCCTATGAATGAAGTCAGTGAAGTTGATGGGAACTAATCCTGTAAGACCAAGGTTCAGTGCTAAGTTTTCGGTGTCGTTTGCAGAGTTTGATTTTTTTAAGAGAAAAAAGATTATATACTTGCTCTAAGTGACACTATCCTTCCTGAAAACCAGCAAACGAAACCCTTAGGAAAATAATCAAATACTTACATGGACTTCACTCTTATATAATGGCTGTGTCAGTCCTGCCACAAACTTCATCTATTGATTAGGGCCAGCATTGCACTGATTCCCTAACAAACCCAGGGCTACTCCTGAGCAAAGACCTCATTGTTTAATGCAAACGTAACAGTAGCGAGGAATTGCACAGACTGTTTTGAACGTATAAAACACTGCTACTCCACAATCCAGAACAACTTCAAAAATAGTTTGTTCTTGCTATTCAGCATGCACTCAAGACACTGATTTTCTAAAGACTGGGAAGGACTTCCATTTATTAGAGGCTGCTGTCAAAATATAGGAAAAGCAACTACTTTCAGTTTGGGGAGTAGTTCAAGTCATCATCAAAAAAAACAGAACAAAAATCTTCCAGAGAACCAAAAATCAAAAATAACATTTTCAGTGTATTAAAGAGTCTGCCCATATCCTACACCCCCAGCACCACACACACACAGCCTCTTTCATGGATTCTTCACTTTCATGGCTGTCACGCAGTTTGAAAGCTCCCACTGAAATGACAAGCCATGTATTCTGCTGAAATCACAGCCCAAAAAATCTAGGGATGGGAAATGCTGAAGTTATATTATAGCCACTGTTAGCCAGCCTCAGATTGTGGTTGGAGGTAAACTGCACCAGCAACATGAGCAAGAGATAACATGGAAGAATAATTAAAAAATATCTAAGTCAACAAATCAGAGTAGCAGAATGCCAGCCGCGGTTTCAGTCTGAGAGTCAGGAGGAGGATTCCTCTGCACTGGATAGCGATTATCAGTGTGGCTGTCCTCAGAACAAACTGCAGGAAAGGTGCAATAAAGTGCATTTAAGATGAAGAGAAAACTGTGGAGGCGAGGAGCAGCGCTCGTTTGTAACCATTTGCTCAGTCCTTGCTGCAGCTCGGTCAGTGCTTCGGCAGCAGCAGCGGCTTTGGCTGCAAACTCACACAGGCAAGCAGCTCGCCCTTGTACTTGCCAGAAAAGTTCAGAACTGGCCACTGATGCTACAAACATCCAAGTAACAAATCCACATGGGATCTAAAAGGATTTTGGTTTAGTTTGATTTTTAAAGAATCTTGTTAACAGGCAAAGAGAGAGTTAGAAAAAGTAACAATCACAGGAGTTTATTACTGAGCGTGCATGTGCTGAAACCAGCAAAGTTAGAAGTTATGAAATAAGAGTTAAAAGATGTTCCATCGTGAAATCTACCTATAGCTGTATCTTGAAACAAAGATTTAAGCATAACACGATATATCATCCTGGGTTTCATACAGATTCACACAGAAACAAAAAGCTGCTTTTACAGGAACTTAGGTATTCTACATACATATTTACTCAGATGTATTTCAGGGTGTATTTTTGTACAAGCAATACAATATTATTTCTAAGTACTTAAGTGGTTGTGTTTTTTGTTTTCTTTTAAATAGGTCTTTAGGTTTGGTTTTGGTTTTTTTCCATAGTGGGGAAAAGTCATCTAGGACATCACGGCAGAGCCTCCTCACTCCGTACTGCAATTATACACACACAAACAGAGAAAAAGCGAAAAACCGCAAAAAATCCCCACCCTTATTGCAGCGGACTGTTGCCGAGATAAGCAGGGATCGCGTGGCTCGGGGCAGTTTGCGCGGTTGCTGCGGGGCAGGTGCAGNGTCGCTCCCGCCTACTTTCACTATTTGAACTGTTAAACAAAACTCCTGGCTTTATCGCGGGCTCCTTGCGCTTTAGGTTACTGCTTTATGGTTTCAAAAAGGGATCGACACAATGCGGGAAAAGAAGACGGAGCACAAGATTCCCACAACAGCAGCTGACTAGGTATTTAAAAAAAAAAAAAAAAAAAAAAAAAAAAAAAAAAAAAAAAAAAAAAAAAA
>VXBB01010834.1:12191-171739 GCA_013399915.1 Illadopsis cleaveri
AAAAAAAAAGGGAACGCTTGACCACCAAAGTGGTGGGGATAGAAAGAGCATAGCAATGTGCAAATATTGACCTGTGAAGCCCCACACTTTGGTGCAGTCATTTCTCAGATGGGCTGAAAGCAGCACCCTTACCCAGTCCCTTACACGAGTGTGTCCACACAAGCGCAAGCGTTCCTCTCAATCCTGCCCTCATTCCCACTGGTTTTGAAAATCTGGAGAAAAGCCACAAAATTAAGTTAAACCAGCAAGAGTTTAGAATCAGGTTTCCAAATATAGTCATTTTAAAGGGTGAACTTGCTCCTCCTAATAATGTATAAAATGTTGGTGTCAGTCCTGTTTCCATTTAAGCCCTTATAAATACTCATATACAAATTGTGTATAATATGATGTCTAAGTAGGAAGAGAATCATGTATGTGTGTGTATCTAGACTGTATTAAAGATAATAAATATGCATGTTCTCTCTGCCCAAAATGCATATTGGGGTAAACACCGAAGCATACACGAAAGAATATATATATTTTTTCAGGCACTAGAAGTAGCTAATGAGACCAGGCAATGAAAACTTACAGAGAAAAATTGAAGATCATAATTTAAAGCAACTAAGATTAGATCAATCTTTTAAAAAAATAAGTCAGACATCAGGCCCCAGATGTCAACATATCCTGTCTCTCAGGTAATAGCTGAGAAACATAAACCAAACTGTGGGGTTTGTACTAATCTGAATGTGTGCGGGTGCTTCTCTGATGGGGACACACAGCTGCCTCAGTCCCAAAACAGAGGCAGTTCAGGACAAACTGTGAGGCTAGTCAGAGCTGAATAACCACCCTCTACCCAACACTGTATTTCATAAAAACCAAACCAAATTCTCTTCCTTAAGGTCTTTCAGCCTTACCTGCACCAATCTGTTAGTTCATAACCGCTGCAAGGGTAAAGGCTGCTCTTAATTCCCATGTCTGGTGTGAGGCAGAGGACAGAGCTGGTTTTAAAAAGCAAGTCATGGTGAGAGCATGCAGTGTGATAGAAACTGAACAGGGCCAGTAACACTTTGTGATATGCTTTGCAAATTTTATCTTGTCTTTTTGTTCTATTGCAATTAGAAATAAATTAGCTTGCAGAGAAAGCAGGCAGTGATGTGCAGCTGGCCCAGGGGGCATGGTGAAATTTATTATGAAGTTACACAAGTCAAGATTTCCATCACATGGAGGTCAGTGTGCAGTGCACAGACACTCCATAAGCATGTTCTGTGGATCATGTTTTTATCTTCCTAAACGAATGTGTCTCTACAGTAACCAAACATTTGTTTGCTTGTATGGAGCTCATTGCAGCTGGGTCATACTTGAAATCCCAGAGTTTATGGCATGTGCAAGGGAAATAATTTTTCATATGATCTCTGGTCCTGCTTCTCTGCAGAAATTTAGAGCCACCCACATAGCCCATATCCTGCTGCCAGCCAAGCTGCTTAACACCAATTAGTCAGTGTTTTTAAACTACCCATGTCCATAAGCATCTTCTCATTGACCAAAATGATGGCTGTTAGTCTTCATCAAACTTGAAGGGATACCAACACATCTAAAATACATTTGTCTTTTTTTTTTTTTTTGTCTGAAACAAAGCAAGGAAGTGCCACAACTCTGTTCAGAACAAGAGAAAAACTCCGAAAGTGCAGCATGTTTGTTATTGACTGGCTGTGCCGTGTGACACTAGGTACCTGAACCTTCTCTCCAAAACTTTCTGTGTTCCTACCATGTCTATTAATTGCACTGAAAACTCCTTCAGTTATTTGAAGCCCTCAGTTATCCAAAATTCTCCCCTTCTCCACCATTGTGTTCAGATAATTGAGGCTGTGTGGGGCACACTTGCAGCCAGTTAGAAGAGCGAGCATTATCTTTCAGCTGATACAACTATCAATAGCAAGTGTACAGCATATACTACAAAGGCTTTATTGTGCATATGTAGGGAGATAGAGATGAGATACGGTTCCGGGAGGCAGTTTGTCTAGTGGTTACAGTACAGAGTTGGGTGTCATGAGACCAAAGTTTTAATTACTACCTCTGCTACCAACTCTCTTACTCAGATAAACCACTCGCTGTCTCGGCATGCCAGCATCTCACCCGGCAAAAAAAGGGCGCTGTGAAAAATAACCACCTTTGTCAAGTACTTTGATACCCTTAGATAAACAGCTTTTTATGTATAACTGCTGAGTATTACTGTCCATTTAATTGCATTTCTGAAACTCTTAGGAAAGAAAGGACTGAAAAAAATTAGCTGAAAACATTTGAGAAGCGTAATTTTAGTTGTCAGAGACTGGCAAAACTTCAGCAGAGGTTTGCTGACTTAAATCAAGGCAGACCTGGCCCTCGAAACAGTTTGCTGAATGTGACATGACCGGTGTGAACGAGCTGTACTTGTGCTAGGTACAAACTACCAAATGCAGATTCGTATGTATTGCTGCAAAAATCTTTATGTCTTACCACAAACAAGTACCAGTTACTTGGTATTTGAACAAGAATAACTCAGCATTCATTAAAGCAATAATCTTTGTGTTCAGTATGCTCTGAACAAAGTAATTTTGTTTAGAGAGTCCCAAAACTTTCTGCATAGAAAGATCGGCACCAGTGTGTGTCCTCCCCTCAAATGAAGTCAAGCGATGCGCAGCACATCACACGCTGGCACCAGGAAAGGTGCCAGGCTCAAAGAACACATCTTAAACTGTGGTGCCATTAATGCTTCCAGCACACAAAATGAACAAAGATAATAGAAAACAAAGATCTTTGAATAGTGATAAACCTCCTGATTAAAGGTGAGGGACTACACAAGCTCCTTGTACAAAGCTGTAACTGCATGTACAGTACACCCGGATACAGTGCAGACGTATTTGTAATCACCATCCACCAAAATTCTTAAGAGCAGGCGGAACATGACCCTGTGAGGTAAGGAGAAGGCACCTGCCACTCTGCTATCTTTCTGCTTTGTCTTATAAGCATCTGAAATTCTGTTTTAAGGCTTTTCCATGTGGCAATTTCTATAAATCACCCTTATCGGCTGGACTGCTGAGGTGAGGGGAAAAAATCCTGTGCTCACTTAAAGCCTTTTATTTCTCTTGTGACATGGACATCTTGGAGAGCAGATTAGCCAAAGGAGAAAAAAAAAAAGCAAACAGAATACCGTGACCTAATCCTTCCTCTCAGAAAAAGAAAGGGGAAAGAAAGCCTCTTGTGATCTCCAAGGAGTAACTTGCCTTGTAAACTAGTCTCCTGTTTGAAACGGAAACAAGAATGTGAATCCTGATACAGAGAGGCTACCAAAGGCAGGGAACAGCTTAACAGACCAGAGATTTTCCCTTTCAGTGCAGCACAGGGTATTACACTGGTCCTGCCTACATTAGAAATACAGGCAGCAAAATGTAACAGGTTACAAGATCCTTTGGCCACAAAGACATCCAAATGCAGTTATTATTATACACTAGGCAGAAGCATAATCTGTGTCCAAGTTTATAAACTGTGGGCTTGTAGTTTATTAAAAGGATTCTATTACTGGCTCCCCTGTCTTCAGTTATTGCATCCAACCTCCGTGACATGCACTTACAGCCCTCTCAAGCCTGCCCCCCTATAAAACCAGGAATGCTGCCCCTGCCCCCTACTCCCCTTAGGGAATGGGGGTAATCAGCATTAGAGTAACTAAATATTTGAAGAAGAGATCCATTTTTACTGGCAAACATTATTTGGAATAAATTTTGTACCTCCTTAAGTGCTTAGATAAAAGGGCACGAAGGCAGGTACACTGGCTGCCATTGTCCTTTTTTATCAGGTAAGAAAGCTGAGATCTGGGGTAAGCTCATGGCAAAGTTGAGAAGAACCCCTCAAAGCTCCCCAGGCCCCTTTGGAGCACCAAAGTGGACAATTGGCCCACTGAGCCTAGTCTCTTCTCCAGCTTCAGCCAACCAGATTATTCCTAACAGCCAATTCTTGAAACAAATTTAATTTCCCCTCCTGCATGCACATGCCCATGACTGGGCTACTTACACCCTCCATTTTTCATTGTCCAGAAATACTTGGAGGGGTGAGGTTTTTTGCAGCTTCTTTGAACATCTCACTCCATTATCAAGAAGCACTGTGAATATGTTTTGAGCACTGTGGTGGCATCACTTCTGTTCCCTCCAAGCAGAGGATCCGAGCATCACTGGCTCTGACACATAAACACAACTGTCATGAAAAGCTTCCAGGAATACTCTCATGTTTATGCACTTGTTTTACTCTGCAGGAGCACAAACACCAGTGAAAACCTGAATGGCAAGGAACATATGCAAACTGAACTTCATCATGGCAACACCAAATTCATCTTTTAAATTCCAGGTATTATCTTCAGACTTCTTTTTTGGCATCCTTCCCCAGTTCCTATCAAAGTATCCAATGTCCACAGCTTCCTAAAACATGGTGGCAGATGCCATTCTGATAGGAAACCAGAAATTCCTTCCTGATCCAGCAGATTACATCATGCCTCTGAAATGCAAGATCAAATCCAATCCAGCTACCTGTCCATCTCCAGAGTGCCTATCAATTAGCATTAGACACTAATTTGATTAAATCAGCATGTTGAAATTTTATTTGATTCCACCTAAGGAGTGTAATTCCCCTTGCACTTTCTCAGTAACCCACTAATTTTCCAATGGAATGGGAAACATAGGTTGGGATTTGGAGGCTAGTTCTTCTACTTGTTAACATGTGAGCTTAAAACCGCAGTAAAAAATAAATCCATGCAACTTGGTAGAATGATACTTGCCAGTTTAA
Organism: Illadopsis cleaveri; assembly: GCA_013399915.1. Classification (NCBI taxonomy): domain Eukaryota; kingdom Metazoa; phylum Chordata; class Aves; order Passeriformes; family Timaliidae; genus Illadopsis; species Illadopsis cleaveri. Next base: position 16,980 of record VXBB01010834.1, read on the forward strand.
GAGAAAACAGCTTTCTACAGAATAACCCAGATGGGGGAAAAGAAGTATACTTTTAACTCTGAAACCTGAAGTGTTCTTTGAGGGAAAACGAATACATTTTAGCCTTAAAGGGATCACAGACTGCAATTATATAATTCTTGTCAACTGATGTTAAAGATAGGCTGGAAAGAATGTATGCTGAGGCCCTGCAATAAAATGAGCTCCTTTACTCCTTTCAAATGTTTGCAAGCCTTGGAGGTTATCCAAAGGTCGAATACAGGAAAAGTCTTGGTGAACAGAAAACATAATCATGAGCTTTTTTAATACGAGCTCTTTTTGTAATAAAATAAAATTATGGGAAGGGAAGGGAGGGCGGGCTCTGTCTCCTCAGATCTAAGGCCAGGGGGGCTGAGTTTTAATCAGAGGCTGCTGTTCTCTCCTCCTTTCTCCTCCCCAGCCTGTCACTGCACAGAGAGACAAGCCAGCAGAGGTGCACAGGCACTGGGAGCACTGCAGAGGGGCAAAGACACAAGCCTGCACTGAAACCCCTTGGCTTTGCTGCAATGCAAGCACATATTTCCCAAGAGCGAGATGGATCTTCATGGCCAGCCAGCTTGCAGAGGGAAGCAGCAGATCCTCCTCAACACCTTTCTCTCCTGGGGTCTGTTGGAGAACAGCTCCATACAATGCTGGAACTAATGTGCTTCCCCTTCAGGGGTCCACCAGAACAAATGGCATTTTTCCCACAGAAACATCCCTGGAAGCTGGAAGTAAGGTATATGGAGAATATCACATCCAGCTGCAACTACACAGGAGTTTAAAGATGAGTTGTCAATACACTCGTGGATTTTGGGGTGGAAGCCAGGTCTGCAGTCTTTACTCTTTCCAAAAGTGATATGGCTTTAGTTGTGACCACCTGCAGTCAGGGAGCTGATTTCTGTTTTACTTAGAGTACCTGGAGACACTGCCTGGTTACCCCACCTGGGTATGGCCACACATCACACACAAGCACTTGCATCACCTCCTGCATTTGGTTCAGAACTTTTCTATCCAAATACAGATTTGACCCTGTCCCCTTGGTCTGCTAAACACAAACCTGGAGCAGCAAACCATGAAGTATCTAGAGGGAATTCATGAAGTGGACACTTGCTGAAGGCATCAGGCACTTCTGAGTTGTGATCATCCTCCATCAGAAAACTGTGGACCCCCACCAAGAGTGGCTTTGTTCTAATCTCACGCTCTGTAACATTTTATCACCATTTATCTCTTATGGTGACTGCTCCACCATCCAACTGTTGTTACAAACCTGTCTTACTTGTACTTCACAGGCTGAGAAAACAATCTTACAACAAACAATGTTTTTTCCTCTCCAAAATTAACAATCTATTTTAATGATCTATCTGTACTGCCTGGGAAATGTCATTCATGCTGACAAATCCACCAGTGTTTTGAAGTTATTTTTTCCTGTTTCTTGAATTTCTTCTGGACTTCCTCTGGCATCACATAATTATCAGTCTGGATGGAGACACCTTTCCCATTCCATGCTTCCTATGAATAAATAGAATAAGGAGAAAAAAAAAAAAAGGAAAAAGAACATACCTACCATTCCCATCTAGGCAAGAAACCCACTTCAGAGCTGGAGAGAGTTGGAGCAATGTGGATTGACTGGTAAATGCACCTGCTCTGTTAGAATTTGAAACTATTTCACATTAGCAGTGCTCCCATGGACCACCTCTCAGCCTACAGACATGAAAACTTGACTGCATATTTAATGTAAATTTAAGCCTTGGAGTGTCCTGTGCAGGACCAGGAGGTGACTTTGATGATCTTAGTTGGTCACTTGCAACTCAGGATATTCTAAGATTCTGTGAAAGTATTTCTTTTTTATGTCATTTCATGCCTGTAGTATGTTTTCTGTTACGAACAGCACATTTTGTTCTCCCTCATCTTTGAGGAATAGATGCAGAACTGCCTTTCACAAAACCAGGAGACAAAGACCTTTGACAGACCCTCAACACTATTGCATGCAGAATATACCATATATTTATTTTTAATAGTATAGTGAGTCACAAAAGAGATGATTGGCAGCCCTGTTGCATTCCAGGAGTGATGTTACAAGTCCCCCATTAGGAGATATGACCCAGAACATCACCTCCCCATTTCATTTCACCTCTCCCTCTTTCATCCAATTCTCTTTCTGCTGAGTGGTGTTCCTTGGCTTTATCCACATGTTCGTCCTCTTCTCTTTGAGCTGAAATGTTGAGAGAAGAAATACATGAGCACTGGAAAAGCCACTATAAAACAAATGGGTGATTTTAAAAATAAAGGTACATATTCACAGGCTGATTTAGAGAATTGTTTTGGCATGTGCCTAAATGCAGCTGATGTCCACAACATGTAAAAATGCACTAAAACTCAGACACTGAAACTCAAACAGACATTGAGAAGCCCTTCCTGGGTGAAGCTACTTGCCTAAGCTGCGGGATAAGTTAAGATATCCTACAGAAATTCCATGTGCTCAGGACAGCTCTTGGGCCCAAGAAACAGTGATAGCAGTAAGCTGACCCTGCACACCAAAATGAAATCAGAGCCCCCAGGGAGATGAGATCCAGATTTTCCTCAGAGCAGAAAGTGGATGCTCAATGGTGCTGCAGGCAGACAGCTCTTCAAACGAGCTGCACACATGGAAATAAACATGTCCAAAGGCCTCACACCCAACGGGAAGCTGCTGGGTGCCAAACACAGCTGAAAATCTGGTGCTCAGAGTGGGCACTGAGGCCTGGCAAATCCAACCCCCATCCCTGCTGAAAATCTGTCACCACATCATCAATGTTAAAAGACAGGTTTTTCAAATGGGAAAAGTGCGTTTATCACCCTCAGCAAACTCATGAACAACACAAGGCATAATTGCTCAAATGTCAAATAAAAATGCTTGTCTGGGCAAACACCACGTGTGGACCTTTTTTGATCCCCCAATATGAATGCCTTAGAACAGGATGAGCACGTGGCCAGAGGGGCTGGAATGGAGAGTGCTTTGTAACCTAACGATACCAGGTGTGATAAAATGCCCGCTATCATGAAAAAAAGCTCATCTAAAAGACAGAGGGAAACCAGATGGGAAAAGAGCACAAACTCTCAGCAGGAATTTCAGGGATTTTTTTTTTTTTTACATTGCTTTCAATTTTTCCAAAATAAAAATCTCTTCCCATTGCTCAGTGCCAAGCAGAAATATGATCTGATCCACCTGAGGGATTCTGAGGGCAAGGCTGAAAGTTCAGGGTTAGCTCTGGTGCTGGAGCTGCAGCCTCCCATGCCATTGGGATCTGTAAGCCCAGCCCAGAGGAGTGAGTACTGCCAGCCCCTCCACCCCACCAAGCACCTGGGACTGCAGGAGTGCCTACCTCAGCTATTGCTGACTGCAGCACCTTGGCTACTTCTGATACTGCAATTCTTTCTGCTGCCCTGGCAAATGCCGCTGGGTTTTCCGATGCTCCCACTACAATCTCTGCTGCTCCTTCAGGAGTGACCACCTTCCTGCCCAGACCTGCTACCACTAGGCTTTCTGCCTCTGGCATTGCAGCTGCTTTTTCTGCTCCTTCCGCCTTGGCTTGTGATGTTGTTGCGTCCTTCCCTGCTTCCTCTGGCGCTGTGACAGCCAGCAGCTCCATGTCCCCTGCTAGGTCACCAGCAGCCAGTGCAGCAGGACGATCCTTCCTTCCCTGGGGACAGCACAGTTGTAGAGCTGACCTGGAACCTGTTGGTAGAAACAGAGACTGTGAAGCAGCACAATTGTAAAGAAATATGTTTTCTGGTGTCACTACAGGTGGACCAGTGACAGGTCCTGGAGCCAGCAAGGACTGCTTTCCCATGGCCTGCCTTGTCCATAGCAGCCCAGAACAAGAGACGGGGACTCACAACACTTGTGCAGTAGCACAGCTTTGAATGTCATGTCCCAGCCCCATATTCTCCTGTGGGTAGCAGCCACTTTTGCAGTCTTGAACTGAGGCCAAACTCACACTGCATCCCTGAACATCTCAATGCCTCATATCAAGTGGTTTCGGTAGCAAAAAGGAGAATAAAAAGAAGGCTGACTCTTTGCCGAGATATATTTTTGCTTAATATTCCAGGAAAAAAACCAAAAATTCTTTACAGAGAAAACAGCATAAAATCCATTGAATGTGCAAGTCAAGTGTTTTTTCAAATTGTCATATTCTCCTATGAAAAAGAATCCAAGAGTCATGCCCACAGATCGGGAATAGCAGCCTTGGGTCAGACAGACATGGTGTGTCTTGTCCCAGAGTTTCTGCTAATGCATCTCACTTCTGACCTGCAACAGCCTCCCTGCTGCAGTCTGCACTCCCCATACACACCTTAGCTGTTGGGCTTCAAAATTTCTTCAGTCACACTAAGTTTTCAACTGGCATGTTTGTCCCAATGCCATGGGAGGTACAGGTGAAATTTTGACAATCCAGCTATCTTTTCTGGTAAATACGCAAGGAACACTGGTAGAAGAGATCCATAACTATCTAATATGCCTAGATCCATAACTATCTAATATGCATGTATTAATCAACTTTTGTAGCTGCTATCAGGTCAAAATACAGCTTGCAATGAAGTAAATGAGTAATTTCCATAACAAGCTGTGAGAGATGGTGTACTGTAGATGCTGCTACTCCTCTCTAGTGATACCTACTCCTGTCTAGAAATCAGGACAAGTCTGAGAGGTGATGCTGGATGGACTAAATTGTATGAATTCACAGTACAAGTTAAGGAGTCAGAAGAGCCATTGAATCTGCTCATTCCCACTGACTTGGGCAGAAAAAAAAAAATCACCATTTGATTAATTCCTGCATGTTTTGTCCCTCTCTCTTACAGAGACCAACTCAGGCACCCAGTTAACACACACATAACTTTTTGGCTTTGATTACACAGCAATACAAAGAGATTCCTGCAGCATGGAGGCATTCCCACGCTGGCTGTAACCCTGCCAGCACAACACCAGGGTTTGGCACAGCTCATAACCCCCTGCACACCTCCACAGGCCATCCTAAGAAAAGGACAAGTAACACTTGACAGATGTGCTGAGAAACTGAGATCGGTGGGGGACCCTGATGCAAGCACACAGAGGATACTGGCTGTTCCCACCTCACACATGCTCCATAAACCACTGGCAGAAACTTGGGCAGGCCTGATGAAATAGTGATGACACCACTGTTAAATGCTGCTTAGCATCAGTAACGAAAAAAAGAGGAGGAAAAAATAAGATGGAGAGTTATGAAAGTACAGGATGGAATAAACAAGAAGTGCTAGGGTTGAAAAAAGGACAACAGTAGGGAAAAAAGGCAGAAGGAGAGCAGAGAAGGTAGAGGGGAAAAAGTGGAGAGGAGGGAAATGGGTTACAGATTGTCACTGCTGAGTGTTGTGCCCAGTTGCACCTAGAGAGGAGACAGGGGCCGAAAGCCACCTGAAGTGTCCTGTCACACACACCTACATCCTTCTGGACACAAGTCAGTCACTTGCTCACTGAAAAGTTGCCTGCATATCTGCTTCATTAAATAGTAACCCTGTAGGTCTGCTGACAAGAACATACTTCTCTCTCCTTTGGTAATTAGCCCTGAAGGCTGGTCATGCTCACTGGCCATGAAACACTGCAACAAGCAGTCTTTTCATGCCTCGAGCTTACCTTTGTCCCTGTCTGTTCCTGTCAGGCTGGTAAAGGCAGGCACGATGCCCACCCGGCCCTGGTGCTCCCCGGCTGCATTCATGCTCTCACCCTGCCCAAGGATGCTGGCGTCTCTCAACAGGGCAGATATGAGCTCGCTGGGACAGTCATGACCACAGAAACCAGGAACTTACAGCCTTTTCCTTCTGCTTGGAAAAAACCCAAGGGCAGACTCAGGAGTAGAAATTTGCTGCCAGTCAGCTTGAGACAGCTGCAATTCGATATGCTGGGGAGAGAAGGGGTCTTACAAGGCTCTGGAGATACAGGAGAGGAAGCACAGAGTTTTGTGTCAGGAGCTGGACAGGAGCTGGAGGCTCAGCCCTTCTGCAGAGGCTGGGCACACTGCTCAGCAAACCTAAACTGGGGCTGAGCAGCTTTCTCTCACTGTTGCCACCAAGGGCAGGACTTTGCTGGCACAGCTCTGGCCCCAGTCTGTGACATAGTCATAAGAGCAGTAAGAGACCCAAACTGCTTTAACAAACATAAAATGCCTCCTAAAGTTCCTGCAATGTGGGTTGAGTTAAGCTAAAGCTGATATGAGCTCAGTGTAAGGGATTAAAATGGTTTTGGATTTTTGGTTTTTGTTTTTCTAAATTACTTTTCTTGTCAAAAAACAAAGAACTAACACTTACCCCTTTCAAACCCTTTAGGAGCCTGAAAAGAAGCATGCATAGCCCAAAGCTTTAACTTTATGATCATATTTCCCCTCCAAAATATTTTGGAGATATATTCCAGGCACTTCAGCCTGGAGAACTTCACTGCAAAACAGTGCAAAGATTAAAACCAAACATATTGCCAGTAATTCCTGGCAGTCTGTTCCAGCAGTGAGACCATGGAAATGGGAATGAACCTTCAGCTGTGCTCTGACTCAAGATAAGACCTTGAATAAGTTACACCTGCCTCTCTGGCCTGTCAGTCATACTCTGCAGGGGCAATGACTGGGAATTAGCAAAGGTCTTTCCTTGTTTTATGGTGTCTGAGGTCTGGTCACTGCAAGCCTGTTTTTTCAAGAAGCTTGCTGCCTGCCTGCACGGTTTTTGTATATGTACATATTAGCATTTTGATCCATTTGCATGGGGGCCAATTTCACCTCCTAACCTCCAGTTTAACCTCATAAATTGCCTCTAAGCCACCAGAACATTATCCTGCTGTTCCCCCAGAAGAGCAGGCTGGCAGGATTTTGGATCAAGCTACCACTCAACTACACCATGCTGTCAAAGTCCACCACCCTCTGCCCAGCTCAGACCAATGCCAGACCGGCATTGGTCCCAACCTGACCTGCTTTTCCCAAGCACTTGCATGCCTGGCTCAAGGCTGCTATACAGGTAAACTCCCTTGTGCTACACAAGCCCTGTTCCTTCCACCAGAGACCATTTCAAGGTCTGTTTTCTGCTCTGCAACAATTCTTTTCATGCAGGGACACAGTTTGCAAAGCCGCTTTTTAAAAATCTCTCCCACCATTTGGCACTCATCTAATCTGCCCCCAGCCCAATTGTTTATGTCTGACATAAATGTTCATTGCTTCAAAATGAGTTTGGAGCTAATGCTGCGTCTACCAATTAAATGTTTGATGGAGTGACATCAAAATCAAAACAGACAGAAAAAAGTATTTCCCTTTGATATGCTGACCACATTGTACAAAACTCACTATTATAAGACTCAGGTTGCTTAGAATTTTGACAGACTTTAATCTTTTGAATGAAAGCTTTTGATGCTGGTTGTCTGCCCTGCTGGAATTCAGGGTGAAAATGTCAGCTAATGCAGTTCATCCACTACAGGAAAGCTTTTTACCCCAGTTAAAAAAAAGAGAAAAACAACAACTGATATCTCGTGCAAGGGGTGGGTTGAATAGTCTCAGTGCTATCATTTGGAGCTCTGCTTTAAATTTTGGCAGGAAGGTCACAATACTGCCAGGGAATAATTTTTTACAGGAAGAGTAATGCACCTTTGGCCAAGACATGAGCTTCTGAAAAATCAATTTGCATATGCTCTGTAGTGATTTGTGATAGGCAGCAAAAATATTTTTCAAAGTCCTGATTTCACAATCTAAATATTATTTTTGTGCAGTTTTGATTTTCTTTAACGTAATCTATAAAAATAGCCAGTGACCTTTAGTGACATCTAAACAGGCTCCCAGTTTCCTTCCATGGTTTGAAGCCTTAAACAATAGTCCCAAAGAAATGACTCAATACCGCACACACATGTACTTGATGCCTGGGAAATTGCTGTTTGTTGGTCAGCAAGAACAAGGAGATTCACATAGCTCCAATGCATGGCAGGTTCGGGGAATTGGGGGAACTCAAGGCATCAAAGGCCTGAGATGCAGGAAGCCAACGTCCCCCCAGCCACTGCTCTGGACTCCAAGCAGTGTGAGGATGCCCACGAGTTTTCAGTGAAAGATAATGAGGGTAAAAAACCTTTTGAAATTCCATGGGAGGTTGTGGTTCCACTCACTGAGCTGCCGGCACAACACTTTCCATGTGCTGAGCTCCCAACTTCTTAGCACAGGCTGCTGATGTCTTTCAGTGTGGCAGAGTGGAGGATTTGTGCTCCCAAATCACTATATTCCTATATTAGGGCAGGTGCATTAAATTACCCTCATTCTTAAAGAAGGAGGAAATTTCAGAATCCTGTAAGGCAAAATTCACCTGACACCAGCTTTTAGCATGTCTACGTATAACCTCAGACAGAAAGGAACCTTTGACAGCTCAGCTGGTGGAACTGTTGCCTTTAGACCACAAGCAACATGTGTGAAACCTGAGAGAGGAAATCTGCAGGTTTCTGAATAAATCAGGATTCTGGAAGTGAGGTCAGCCTTCTGGCTGACAGTCACAATATAGCAACCACCAGTGTCCAAGACAGTGGGCAGTTTGCAATGAATTATGTCATTGCTCTGAAACCCCTGTGTCCTAAGAGCTTCTTTTATATATACCTGCCAAAGCTGCTATTTACACAACATAGCCATAGCATTGGGTCATTAAACAATACTGATGGCAATGCCCAGAGAATTCCAAGCACCTATTGTACTATCACTGAATTCCTCCTTTGATCACCATGGTCAGAAATATCTGATTTTTATCACTCTTTAATAGCTCCCAATCAACTTTAAGAAGTTACCACCACAATGCTCATGGCAGAACTTTTGTCAGACCAGGCTAATAATTGACAAACCCAGAACAGCAGATCTCACTAGCTCCCCAGTGTCAGTCATATTTGACCTTCTCCATGAGCTTGAAACCCCAGGGACAGGGTCTGACCTTCCATGTTGAAGATTACTCTCCCTGTGTCAGAGCAAAAAGAGCTGTAAATGTAGAAGCCTTTTCTCCGGCTTTCTGCAAAAGCCCACGTAGATTAATAGAAAAGAAAATTTGAAGCGCATTTGAGCAATCTCAGAAGGACACACACTCCTAAGCATGAAATGGGAACTTTTGTGTTTGTGTTGTTACTAGATCACTCAAGAGAAACACCTCTTTCCCATACTTAAGGCACAACAGGACTCTTTCTTGTACAATTCTGCCACCCTTCACCTGTGTACCAGATCATGCTTACAAATAATCTGGCAACATTTCCCAGTCACTGTTATGACCAAGAGATACCTACTCTCACCACCTTCCCCTCACTGAGATTGTCTAATTCACACATATCTATCCCCAAGCAGCTGCTTATTCAGCATCTGCTTAGCACTGACAGCTTCTGGTTCAGATTTGGAGGGCTCATCTGCCTCAAAGTTTGCCTGAGCTCTCCAACCATGCTGCTCCATCTAATAAATGACACTATCGCTACCTACAAGCCTTGTCCAGCAGTAATCAGCGAAATGAATCTTGTCTGATTCCAAAATTTGTCAGTTAAAAGGAAATTAAAACGCAGTGCTCTGATGAAAGCTTCTGAAAACAAAATGGTCCAAAGAAAGGAATCTGAAATCAAGTTTATAAATTATAGAAGTTAATATGATTTTACAAATCCCTGTTTTCTGTATGCCACTAATGTTGCTCCTGAGAGGCTTGTTCTTGAAGTGGAAGTGAGTTTAGGACCAAGACTTCTCTTTGTGAAGGAGACGTACATCAACACCGACGACTGCTTGTTTTGGTGAAAACAAAAAGGGTTATCCATGGTTTTGGATTTATTCTGTGAAACTAATGAAGATTATAACCCAGTTGCAACATATTTAATGAATCATAATAAGCAGATGACAAATTTGCAACAGCCATTTGGAGAGGAAGCATTTTTAGGTAATCATAAGTTATATAATTACATGATTAATGCTCTAATTTGTAGGTAGTCAAAACATGGCAATAATGCATATAACAGCATGTTTAATCCAGCTCCATAATGTGCAGTTGTAACCCCATGTTCAGATAAGAATTTCTCTCTTTATTACCTGTCTGGTGGTCTACAACCTGGAAATTCCCGGATTGACACTGAAGCACCAGCCATTATCTAGAGGCAATACAGTGGATTCAAGGGTCAGCTGTACAGTGTATTGGCCAGTTTGGATGACTTTCTAAGAGGTTAAACAATAATAAGAATTTACAAGACTTGCATGTTTCTGAGAAGTAAGAAAAAAAGGGAAAAGTCACATATGTCTAAAGGAAACTTTTTGAGTGGGCATGTTGGTATAAGCTGCCTGGGGAAGATGAAATTAAAAGCGTAGATTGCATTCACCTCACCCAAGAAGTAGCTGCATGTTCTGGTGGAAGTGTTGGTTTCCTGCCTCTAACATGTGCACATATTCATGTCCCTCAGTGGCAGATCACAAATCAATTAGTCCAGTTACTTGATTTGTATAGTTTATGAGATCATAAGGGTTTTCACTCTGGTGTATTTTGAGAATTCTGCAGGCTTTCAGTGCTCCTACTCAAGTCAGCCACACAACCAGATGATTGAGCTAAATTCAATTTTTAAAAAATACCCTTTATTTGATACTTAAACAAAACCACTGAACTCTAAAACACTGAAGTGTTATTTAATGAGCACTATGGCAGTGTGACAGCCAGATGCAAGCTGCTCTGTGCTGTCCAAACTCAGGTTCCCAGGGGTGATGCTCTGCATGACACGAACACTCCTAGCAACGAGTCTGACAGTACAGAGCAGCTCCACAACATTTGAGTTCTTGACCCAACACATAGCCAAGGACAACATCCATCTCCTCTTGCTCTGGATGGGACAGAGGGGCCAAACTCCCCTTCATAGAAGCCTTATGTTACATTATCCACTAAAATGTATCCATGGCTCTCTGCAGTGGTTCACAGAACTGCTCTTGAGCTCTGTCTCTTCCTACTGAAGCCACTAGGCATCTTGTAAGGAGCAAATGGACAGAGGCCTTGAGCTGTGCTTATGCTGTATGGCAACACAGTCCATACAGAGCATGCATATAGAATAACTGACCCTTTCCCACAAAGCATCTGTCTTAGGCTTAGAAACCAATGTCTCTTTACTAATTAGCCAATAAAAAGATTGAGAGTTACTAAAGAATAAATACCCATTCTCTCAGGGAAACCTTTATAGAATATATGGATGTACCAAGCTTTTCGTTTGGTGAGTTCTAATTACTGAAAACCCCACAGATGCAAGTAGCCAGACCATGCTTAGACTCTCAGAGGGACACTTGAAAAGCTCTCCTCTAATCACCACACTGCATCAGAGAAGTACAATTGGAAAAATTCAAGCAAATCCCTTCTGGTTTCGGAAAGGAAGCTCTTATCCAATCCTACCATCTACTGAGAAATTCTGTTTTTAAAGGAAAAGGACCTGTCTCCCATCATGAAAGTTTCCTCCAGCATCTGAGCTGAGCCAAGTGCAAATGAAACCTTGAACCTATGCCCAGAATGATCATCAAGAACTGAAACTTTTGAATTAGGACAATGTAAAATATGCCAATAAAAATTTCTTTACTGTAAGTCCTGTTCTGATGTATAAATCTTGCCTCACATCCCTCCCAGCCCAGCTAAAACCTGGGCTGTGCAAAAACCCCAGGGAAACCCCACTCACAGTATCTCTGACACAAGCCAGGGAGCAGTTGAAATTACAAAAGACAGTTCTCAGATCAAAGAAACCCACCTCAATTTGCATGAACTTTTAGATAAACACCAAAAAAAAGTTGAAAGTTCACTGAGGGACTGACTCTTTCCTGCAATCACCCTCACACAAATCCTATATTTGCCGTTTGTCTTGATGGGTGGTAAGGTCTTAGGGCAGGCACCACAACTTCCTGTACATTAGTAAAATACCAGCACCATCAACCTCTGGTTCTAAATGGAGCCTGTGAGTCCTGCCACAGTATAAATAAAATTCGTAACCTATTCAAGCCCCAACACAATTTCATGAGGACTCTCCCTTCCCCTATCCATGCTGCTCTAAGTTACTGAGGTGAAATTTAGTGAGACTGGAATGTGAAATTGACTCATGGTATGTCCAAATGATCAGAGACTGGGAAACAAGACACATGATCAGGTCATATCAGAGCAAAACTGAAAGCTGAAAAATTTATAACAGAACTCATCTCTCACTCATCCCTCCTTTTCTTTAATCACCAGATGTTCTCCATTCAACTACCTGCTACCCTCTTTGAGATTTAAATTAGGCACACAGTACTCCCAAGAGACATGATCACAGCACAGAAAGGTTATAGGAGAAATACATTTTTGCCTTGGCGTCCTACAACTGCTAAGAGATATGAAAAGAACTAAAAATTCTGTGATGGCAAGCTGGCTTTGGACATCCTAACTAAGAGCTCAGAAATCTCACTCTCTTGTATTAGAGCGAGCAGCTTCACAAAGACTCAAACCCTAGATTATCTTCAGGGTTATTGTGAGGTGACGGCAAAGCTTTCTCATCAGGCTTCCAGTGGGGGAGACAAAAAAAAAATAGCTTTCTGAATCAGGTCCTTATCATTTATACCACATTACAATCCAAAATGAAAAATTACTTGCTCCAGATTTGATAGAATAAAACATCTTGAGATGCCACAGAAATACCCAATTTTCAATAAAGACATTAAACCTAAGCTTCAAATAAGGAAATAATTACATCGCTTTTGCTTTGAGTTCTAATGTTAAAAGTGTCAATTTATAAAACTAGGTAAACAACCACAATTCCTAAGCAGACTGCAGCTAATTAGACTCCTTTTGATCTTTTATTTTGCCTAGAAGCTTATTTAACAACTTTACATGAAACTCAAGGTTTTGACACACTAGTGGACTGGGGAAGGGAGGAGACCACAGAAAAGAATATTTTTCTCTGCTGCTTGCTAAGGTGGGAGGCTGGTCTCTTCCTGAAGCACACTGACTAAGAGCAAGCCTGGGAAACTTTCTAGCCATGAAAACAATTACCTCTTATTTGAGCTGTCTTGATGGAGACATGACGCAGAACAAAATATTAAAAACTAAATCAAAGCACAAACCAAGTTGTTACAAATGCTCCAGCTCTACACCCACTATTTGTGTGCGTGAGTTACTGGTTTATATGAAGGAGAAGATACAGAAGACCAAACAGAATGACTCCAGAGCACTGGGAGGGGTTGTCTTTACCTGCTACTTCAAATAAACTGGGTACTGGCATTGCAGTATTCCCCAAAAGGGCTGTGCAGTGCAGAGAGAGGAGGGAGCTGCAGTTTCCTACCTGAGCAGCAATGACCTACACTGCAGAGGAGGGGTCCAACAGGGTCTGGTGGGAGTAGGACAGGCAGTGCTGTTCAGAGCAGCAGAGCCAATCCTGTGCAATGCTGCACCAAAACAAACCTTTGAGCAAGTTGACTCCTTCTTGGGGCAGCAGAAAGCACTAGACAAGACCTCCATGTCCCTTTCAGCCCTCCTTCCCATGAAGAACTGACACTAAAATAACCATGGTGACACAGAAGCCACTAGGACTTGGGGACTTGTCACTTCTGTGACCACATCATGTTCCCCTTCTTTCTGTAACAGGAGAGACAGACATCCCTATCTCCCATGAACTCACTGCAGCAGCAAAGTCAGGAGTGTTAAGGGCAAAAAGCTCCTTGTCCTGTCCTGAGGTTAAACAGCATCATTAGACTTGAAGGACTCGGGTCGTTGGGCTCATGCACACAGAGAAAAGCAAAAGTCATAAACATCCTTCCCCCTCAGTACAACTGAGACCCTTCCCCCTGTGGATAATCCCTGCCCTGCCTGGGCATACCAGCGGGTGTCTCTGCAATCTTTCCCAGAGGATGACAGTTTCACAGCATCCACCTACATTGCAGCAGCCTTCCCACTCCCCTGGGGTGAGGGTCAGCCCTTAAAGCAGGAAGCCGGGCATGGAGAGGGAAGAGTAACAGGGGGAAGGGAGAGAGGGAATGAGCTGCTTCAAGCAGCATAGCTGTGTCTGCAGTGACATGCTCCTGTCTGCAAGCAGATCCCATCAAACAAGTATCTGGATAAATCTGAAACAACCATAACCATCTTGATTTACTGATTCAGCTGTGTTAATCCTCTAACAAACAAATCTGGAGCCTGGTGCAAACCTCAGTCCAATGTTAGTAACTGACCTCCAGTGTTTCCCTGTCACCACTTAACTGTCTTCAGTCTTGAGGTGGGAAAATCTGAGTTTACCTGATAGCTGAATTTACCTAAGATTCTCTGTTCAAGCAGGAGTAAACCTGCTGATGCTCTCAGCCCCCACTGAGCTGTTACAGCCTCCCCACACCTACGGTCAGGTGCCACCCAGAGGATTCAGACACAGCCCTTGACCATGTTTCACTTCTCCCACCTTAGGCTCACAACCACTAAGAAAGCTTTAAAAATTGCCAATTTCTTGAAAAATTGGTTTTCCTCACCCAGTTCCAAGGCTGTCCTGGCTTGCAACTTCACTTCCTTTTCTCCTCACTCTCCTGGAGGTGCATCAGCTGAATGATGGTTCAACAGAGGAAGGGAAGAAGGAAGTGATCAGAGATGGTACTTGCACAGCAGCAGAGCTATTTCACCCTCATGCTGCACATTGCAGTGTTAATGATTTTAAAGAAAACCATTTGCAAAGCTAAAAGCTTAATGTAGGAACAAAAATCAATACTGTGCTCACTGAAGTCCCCTGATACTGGAGACTCTAAAGCATCATTCAGGTAGACAACACTGGGCATCCCCTCCTTAACAACTGCCTGCAGATCATTAGAGACAGGCCAGTGCTTTAATTTATTCTCTTTGTCATTCTAATATAGATCTTCCCTTTTTAAATGGTGTTTGTACTTTATACTGCAATCTGGGTTCAAAAACAGAACAAGTCCTAAAAGTTGGATCAATACATCCCACATTACCTTTCAGAAGGGAGGCGGAGAGCACAGCAAAGAGGAGAGGGCCAAATGCCCTGCTGGCAGAAACAGTGAGTTCCTTGATACTGCTGTTTAAAATACGGGTCAAAGTATGGACTCAAACTTAGCTGACTATATTAAAAAAAAAAAAAAGGGGGGGGAAGGGGAATTAAAAAAAAAAACAACAACCAAACCAAAACCAATTAAAAACACAAACAAAAAAACTATTCATCCTTCTTTTATCCAGAACAACTCTCTGCAAATAAATCCAAGCCTTTTCCAAATGTTAATAATTTATAATGTATCACTGCAATAATGCTGGCAAACAGTACTGTTGGGATGCAGAAACTGAGCAGGAAGTCTGACCCACCCAAGGCAACAAGCCAAAGAGATGAGCCAGCTCACTTGCCTGCTGCCCATGCTGCCTATGGCACAGAAGAATCTCTTCTCCTTTCCCAATACTCCATGCTATCCACACATCTGAGAATTTTAAGTAATTTATCTGGAACTATTCACAAGCAAAGCAGTAAACATAAAGGCTCCTTTTGCCTGCAAGGGCAAACACTTTTTAAAGTACAAAACACTAAGGTTCTATGAATCCACAGAAATTATGATCCCTGGTTCCAGAAACTTCAAATTCTGTGAGTCTGGTCTGTCTCTTTTCAAGAAAGGATTATTCCCAAGGTTTTCTTGTTTGTTTTCGTATGCCAGACTCCTGCCCTCTGAGCAGAGGTGGAGCATAGGAAGGCATTTCCCTGTGCTGGCCACAGTGGGCTTGAAAATTTTCCTAAAGGAAGCAAGCTTAATAAGCAACAGCAATCAGTCCAACAAGCCTCCTCCTTGGCTCCCTATAAACAAGGTGCAGGAGGAAGTAGATTGAAAAAAACCATTCCCCCCAAAAAAATAGTGGAGGGAAGATTTTGAAATAGTGGCCTGTGAATATTTCATTTTGCTTTGTACAAAAATGACATTTCCAAGAATTTCCTTGTTGTGGGGTAATTCCAGAGGGAAAACTCTTCTATGCATGCAAGTCTCATGCAGCTGTAGTAGTTAAACAAAAACTAGCTCTAGACAGTTTATGGACACTGAAATGATGATCAGGTGTGGAAGACAATCTTCAAAAGTTGCAGGGTTAGTATAAAACTAGTGCCTGTCTCCAAGAGAGACAGGTTAGTACGCAGTGTTTTGATGTACATAGGTCACCCCAGGTGCCCTGAGGTGTCCCTGTAATCCAAAATCATTCATGTATCCTTAGAGGAGACTGTGCAACAGGCTCAGAAACTTAACTAAAGTTTGGTTTTTTCTGATCTAATTGATAGAGGTTTCTCAATCTGACATTGCCCTAAGGGTCAGAGATACTCTCTACTTTCATTACATACAGATGCTAGATCCATATAGCTCCGTTCCACAAGAAAGAAATCCCCAAAGATTCCAATTGTTTTAAATAAAAGCCCAAGCAAATGAAAAAAACCCAAACCCTCTCCTACCACCTACTAAACAAGCACATGCAACCCTACCCAAACACTGCTGTTAATGCTTTGCAGTAACACTTGCTCAACACCAAACAAAAGCACCTCTAAGTCACCAAGTCAGTTGGTCAAATCAGATCTAATATGTCAAAATATTTCAGTTTCACCCAAATACTCTTGGTTAGTTAGTGCTAAATATTCATTCCATCTCTTAATCCTTCTGCTAGGCAAGCCAGATTTCCTGCCAGCAAACAAAGTCAAGCAACATGTCTAAGATCACAGAAGAATGTTGCCTGGACCAAAATAATAACCATCCCTCAGTCTGCCCTCCTCCAAAAAACAAGGGTCCACTCCTTCCACTTCACAACATTTCACCTTGGCTTTTATCCACTGCTTATTCATCTTATTTCCTCTCTTCTAGAATCCAAATAAATCTGCAGGGTGCTAACTGAGTTCCTATGAAACAAATGGTGGAAGAAAGGCATCTCAACCCCCTAATTCACTGAACAGCTCAGGCAGCCCAGGAAAATGAGCTGCCATGTGTCCCCTGGGGCCATGCATGGCCCTCGAGGTGACTTCTTTGGGGGAGCACCCACCATTTCCTCAAGGAAGCCCCTGCAGCTCACTCACTGTCCCTGCTTGAGCGCTGGGGCTGGAGCCTTCAGTTCTGTCCTGCTGCACTGTCTCCTGGGTTTGATCCAATCCCTGAATCCTTCCACCCATTCTTGGGAACTGAGGTTCACCAGGGAGCATCAGGGCACGTTTAAAATCAATGGCTGAAGAATGTCCAGAAAGCTCTATGAGTACAAGTGCTTTTGTTTCCACAGGAGAAATGTCTGCAGGGCTGCATTTAGGGAAAGGGCAAAGAAACATCTGTGTGCTCACAGCAGC
This sequence comes from Illadopsis cleaveri, assembly GCA_013399915.1. Taxonomy (NCBI): domain Eukaryota; kingdom Metazoa; phylum Chordata; class Aves; order Passeriformes; family Timaliidae; genus Illadopsis; species Illadopsis cleaveri. Next base: position 34,297 of record VXBB01010834.1, read on the forward strand.
AGCACTACAGGCACAAGCTGCAGCTGCAAAGCCCCTCCAACTTGGCTGGTGCTCTCTCCTAACTGCTGGCATAAATATAGTAACAGGGTTGCACATATGGCAGGCTGTTTAATTTTAGAAATCAAAACTATTGAGTGATTAAGTTAGTCATCCTTCCTCAATTTGGGACCAATACAACACTACCAGAGGCAGTGGTCATAACCACTGTGGTTTGCCAGAGAGAGGGAGAGTGCATGTGCTCCTGCAGCAGCAGGGAACACCAAAAACCCCACCCTACTCTGCCCAGCCTGGCTTCTCAAAGTAGGATCAGACAAAAGGAAGAAAATCCAACTTAAATCAGCCTTCAAATGAAAACTGAGAGCCTGCAGATTTGTATACATGAACATGCACAGCCTGCAACATGTTCTGGATGTAGTGTGGCAGAACTGCTGCCCTGAACATGGTGCTTTCAAAAAGTGAGATGAAAGTCACACCATGCCAATTGGCCTCTGGAAGTGAGACCCATTCAAATCTCAGACAGGGATTTGAATTTCCCAAAAGAAAGTAATGAAGAGAGAAATGGGAGCCCAGTTCAGCCAACACAGCCGGGTGCAAACAGGCCTGGGTCAGGAGCAAGAGTGTGCTGGGACTTTGCACAGCCCCTTGTCTCCAGCTGGCTGAGTCCTGCCGTGCTCAGCAGCCCAGCCTGTGCCAACATGAACCCACCCGTGGCCTTGATGCACCCCAAAAAAAAGCTGCTCCCTCTGCAGAGCCTGTGGCTTATTCTCAGCTGCAGCATCTGTGGCACCAGGAGGATGCAGCCCTGCAAAGCCAGTCAGTATCTTCCCCTTCCAGTGAAAACCAATGAATGGAGAAAGCAAACAAGCCATGGAGGGATTTTCTGTTTCTCTAGACAAACACTCTAAGAACAGTTCAAAAGAGGCTAATTAAATTCCAAAATCCCTGCGCAAATACATTAATAATGATTTTGAAATTAGCAGTTAACCAAGGAAGTTTTCAAGGTGGGAAGTGTTTGATACAGAAGAGCATGTGAGAAAGAGCTGCCCAGCCTACGTTAGAGGCAATCTCTCTGGCTTGCACACCTGTTCAGTGAGGTGGGCATAGCAAATGGCCCAGGAACAGCAGCGTCCCCAGGCTGCAGAGGGACAGAGAAGCCAATCCCCTTCATTCCAAATCACCAGGAAGCCGAGCAAACACTAATTGACATGGCCACGAGTCTGAACTGTTGCTGCATAGCCTCACCAAAGAGTTCCTCTTACCCATTTCCAGGATGAAGGAAAAGCAAAAGACCTTTTTTTCTCTCTTGCTGTCATTATAGGAAATTTCCAAACAGCAGTTAAATCTTTTTTGTTTTCCCACACAATCCTAGGCAAAACAAGAGTCTGCTCACCCTGTGCATGAAGCATGAAATGATGAAAAATGGATAACTTGTTATAATTGCTCATATGGCAGTGGAAAAATCCAATGTTCTTGCATGGTCTGCACTCCCATGGTTCATGGAACCTCTCAATGTTAAATGCCATCATTCCCACAAGCAGGAAGGACAATATTACCATTTTTCATTTAATGATGGCAAACCAAGAAAAGAAGTGATGTGAAAAAACCATGAAAGGGAAGTGATGTGCCCTTGTAAAGTCTGTGGCAAAGCAAGGACTTAAACCCGCTGGCTGGGGCCCTGATCACCAGGTCACCCATATTAGTCAAATGTCCAACCATGGTCACAAGATTCTCTCCCTTATTCTTTTCCTTTTATTCTCTGTATGTCTTTTCCCAGCAAAATACAATTATGTTTTTTTCAGGTAAGATCTCATGAGATACTGATTCATATGCCTGTTAAAACTCAGATCCATTATATCTCTTTTTGCTTTCATTCACTAATTTTATTGTCCTATAAAATAAAAGATTTTCTGGTGAGATACATTTACTGTGCTGCCACTGCTGCTAAAGGCATAGAGCTGCCATCATCTTCCGGAAACAGGTTTGTTTATTTCATAAATCCTGGTTTCAATATTTTGCTAAATACAGAAATTACGTATAGGATAATAAATTCCAGGATCATTCTTCCTTTGGATCTGACAAACAGAACTGCAGTTCTTTACCCAGCCCTGAAGTACCTCTTTAAAAGAGCAGTTAGCAGTCTGATAACTTTAGATAAACCATTTAATTTCCAGAAGAAGCCTTGTCTGTACACACATAGTCTACTGGGTATTCTCCTTTCTCCCTGACTGCTCCCTGTTGGGAAGCAGAGGCTTTGGTTGAGTAACTGGCAGTCTCAGCTTTCTGTATCACAAAGCTGTCTCATTCAAAATTTAAGAATCACTTTCATGAACCATAAGAAACTGTGTTATTTACCTCAGCAGCAATCCAAGTATGCTGTTCTACAGTTTCACAGACTAGGAGAAGAGAGTCAACAATTTTCCTTTTTTTTTTTTTTNGACCAAGAATTGTGAGGGACTGGTTTAGGAGGGAAAACAATGAAAGAGTGGAAAAGCTATGCAGCTTTGACTCCTGTTAAAATGCTTCAAGAAAGGAGAATAACTTAGAGTAAATCCAGTTGGTATAACTAGAAGAGAAGGAAGGAAGTTAACTGCCAAATTCAACTAGATCACCAGAAAAAGCCTCCAAGCAGTTTGATTCATTATGCCATGGTTAATCCTGCTTAGGGAGAGATTTCACAGGTAAAAGCAGCTCAGATAAAAGAATCCAGAGGTGTGCTCACCATACATGAACACACATCAGCTACCTTTAACTAAAACTTCAAAACATTGATAACAGCAGAAGCAGGACAGGACAGCTCAGTGCAAACCGGTCATCAACACCTCCACAACTTCAGACAGAAGCAGCCCTTCCCAACACACACATTTCTATGAGAGCTCTGTCTAACAAAATGCACGGAAGAGTCAAGATGGCAGAAGAACTCCAGGATGTCAAAGTTTATGTCCCTGTAACTATCTAATTCTCTTTCAAGCTTGCCCTAAGGCTGAGGCAGCTGAGCACAAGAAGGAGCTCTGCCCAAGGTGCTCAGGGCAGTCATTCCCACTCACACCACTTCTGTCCCTCTTGAAATTTCACGTGGCTAAATCAACCTTTTTGCACAACTGCTGCAGCACACGCCTGTCCTGCTAATGTGGAGCTGCTGATCATCCAACCAGGAAAGCTAGTCACCTTGAGAAGGGCTTGCATCATTTGGGTTTGCACTGGGGCCCTTAGCAGGGCACACAGTGATCCTCCATAGACAGTGGCTCACTGTCAGTGAGGGAAGGTGGGCAGCAGAATTTATGAACGGGATAATCTCTTAGAATGGCAAAAGCATATTTTGCCCATGCTAATGCTTCTTTTTGTCCACCTGAAAATCACTAGGAACAGCCAGTGTTAAAAAGTGCAGAATAAGACCCCATAAAACCTCCTGTCTGGAATCTACGGACTATTAATCAAGAATATCAGTGCTTTTGCACAAAAATGTTAGATTTTGTTGTCTGTACTTTGTCATGCATCCTTGGATAAGGATTTCCCCCCACTGTTCTCGCAGCAGCTAACAGTACTGAATCCCTGAGAAGGTATGGTCACAGAGTGAAGATCCTCACTGCAGAGATTTTACAGTGTTTTCCAAATCAATGACTGGAGATGTACCAGGTTAATCCTGATTAGTAACAAACACCTTTGCTGTGATTATATTGGTAATAACCACTTAAGGCTTCTTTTGTCAGATGGACCTCATTTCATTCTCACAGCTGCGTTTGGTATTTTAGCCACTTCTCCATTCTTTTTCTCACTTGTCCGTTCTTCCACATATTTCTATTATTGAGGAAAAGAAAAACAGGAAAAGCTAGGAGTGATTATCAGAATAGGAGTCTCCCATTACCACTACTTCTCCCTCCAGCCAAGGATTCCATTCCCATTGGCTCTCCCTTTCTCTAGATGAGCTTAGAAGTGCTAAGCCACCGTTAAAATCCTCCTTGTTAGAACAGGTCCATCACATAATATTAGAGTGGAAAAAAAAAATAAAAATCACAGACCAGCAAGGCTGAGTTGCCGGGAGAATCCAGCTATGCAAACATTTCAGTACTTGCACTACACAGGTATTTATACACCTTATGGGCTGCTCCTAGAGGCAACAACCCCAGGCTAAGTGCCACTACACAAGGCTTGGGATGACAGGATGATCTAGCAGTGTGGTGAGTGTGCAAGCACTCAGTTACACATTGTGGGATAGGAATGGAAAGAGCTGGAACATGCAGAGCATCAGTTATTTGGGAACAGAGACAGCTCCTTGGCTGTGCTAAAGGTTGCCATACCTCAGTAAGGCCATTTGCAAGGTAGCTTTCATCATATGCAATATAACAATGTAAAATCCCAAGAAATGCCCCACCTGTCTGCAACACGCTGTAATATGAAAGAAGACAGAGGTTATTTGCAACAGACACCAAGCACAAAGAAGTATCTGCTTTAACCAGCTGTCCTTTTTATCAGAAGAGGTCTGATGTCAGAGCTGGGATGTCTGAAGGTCAGCAACATTGGTCAGTGGGCCAGAGCAGGGGATTCTGGCTCTTGTCTTCTGCTTGGAAGGGTGCTTTGTCTCATAGTCAAAAGCAGGTGAACCAAGATCAAGATTTTGTTCCTCATTCAACACTGACTCACTCTGTAACCTTGAACAAGATCCTACACCACACCTTCCCCAGGTGGAAATGGTACAATTTATGCATTTCCCTGTGTTTGTGTGCCTGGTGCAATCAGTACCCATGAGGTTCTTTCAGGTCACTGGCTCAAGGGTGCCAGGCAAGAACAGAACCTGGGTTTATTCCACACAATGTTAGAGCCTGGGTCAATGTATGTGAACTTTTTCCAGCACTCCATGAGTTCTTCTGTATAGCAAAGTTAAAGCAAGCAAGACAGAGAGAGAGAGAGAGAGAGAGAGAGAGGTTCCTTTCCATTTGATTGGCTGTGACTAGCTGCAATTAAAAACTATAATTTATTACCCCGGATTATGAGTATAATTTCAATGCAGAGAATTAAGGTTTTCTTCTGAGATGGAAATAAAGATTAATTTTTAATTTCCTTTCTCACTGCACATTTAAGAGCAATGGACTCCATAGAAAACTACAGGTCAAAGTAGTTTTATGGAGGAATGACAATGTTCCATTGCCGAATAATTTAATGCTCTTGCTGCCTTTTTAATATTTGACTGCAGCTCCCTCATGCGAAACAGCGGCAGCAGATGCTGTACACGTTTGCTGCAGCACTCAGGTCAAAGTGACTTTGAAATGACAAAGTTTCACTGCTCAGGACATGGACAGCCTTTGGAGTTCCCTGATGCAGGCAGCTGCCTTCCACAGGAAGGGCACAGGCAGCCCTTCCATCAAGGCAGGCAGCTGGTCTGGAGATGGGGAGAGCAAAGGTGGAATTAAAGGTTAAGGAAAGAGAAGGACACTGAAGCCTGAATGGAATAGGTACACAGCAGGTGCATCCCAGGTCGGACATAGACAGGTACATTCAGATAGAACAAGAAAAGTATTTCCACCCTGGAAATGCTGTATAGGACAGCAGGGTTCTGTGGGTTTCTCTGCACACAGACTGTGTTATTCTAGTCTGCACAGCACATCAGCAGAACACAGGGGAAAACTGGGAACCATGAGATCATGAATTCACTTGGTCATGGACCATGACTAGGTCACTGCTTGCCAAAACTGCTCCCAGCCCCTGGAGAAAACAGCCTGAGAAAAGTTGGGAAATCCACAAAAATCACACAGTATTGCTGGGTGACCTGTAAAGGAGAATCCAATGCCACATGAGAAAAGAGAGCAGGGCTGTGTGCATCCATTCCTCCAAGAACAAGCACCTCACAGGACAGGATTTTCTGTTGCTGTTCACAGCAGGCCAATACCAGCATATGCCATAGGCCTAATATTTTACTTTGGGCAACTGGCAGTGAACAAAAACGTCACTGAAATTCAGGAACACTAAATCCTTGCTCTGGTAGTAGAAATAAAAAAACCAAACCAACAACAACAAAAGCACAAACAAACAAAAGACCTCACACAAACTAAACAATAAAATCATGACATACTAATTGCTTGGAGTCCAGTTAATTAAATAACCCTGTGCTGACAGAACTGCATCCTCAATGGCCTGGTAACATATAGTATAACCTTTCTATTGCAGGGTTTTTAAAATTTATTGGCATCTTATACCTGGCACCTTGGGTTACAAACATGATTAGATGCCTAAGTGATGCAACTGCTGAGCACTGTGCAGGGTCACCAGGGGGAACATCCCCCAGGGACACAGTGGTGACAGTGCTTTCAATGTGGACCAGATCCTCTGAGTGCCAAAGAGCCCCAGCTCTCTTGGTGGCCTTCAGATGAAGTCTGCTTAAGGAGGGGAGAGAAGACTTTGTGAAGATCTTTTCCCTATGTGAAATCTGTTCATATAGAGATCTTAAGGGAGATTTGGACAGAATAATGAAACAAGTTCTCAAAGTTTTGGCGGTCCCTCTCCCTCCAGGACTTCCAGGAGGCATGTAAAGTAGATTCATTTTTAGCGCAGAACAACAGCAGAGCTAGGAGCGCAGTTTAGGACAAGTCAACACCTGTCTGCTACTCACATCTCAGCTTATAAATTGATCCTGTGTAAGAGGGCAGTTTCATGAGGCATCTCCTTAAAAAAGAAGACAAAAATCAAATGGTGCTGTCATTCACCCAGAAGTCTACACAAACTATATCTCAACCTTTTCATGTTAAGTCTCAAAATAGGAGAAATAACACCCAAAGACAGAGCTTCCCATAACCCTCACTGCCCAGGCAGCAGGACTGCTCTGAGTCTGCTGCTCCTACAGGGACAGCTCCAGCCATTTGATGTACTTCTGCTCATCAGTCCAGGGAAAGGCTCCTCTGAGCTCACAGGAAAAATCAAGATGAGCAGTTATTTGGAAGCACTCTAGAGAAAGCATAGAAGCTGAAAAAATTAAGGTAACTGAATGGGGAGTGCTTCTTCCTTCTAGTCAGGGCTGCTTCCCAAACAAACCTCTTGCTTTGTGTGAGAGTTTGGAAAAGAACTGCAGCCAACTGCAGTGACTGGAGCTTCCCCAGTACTTCTTGCAGCAAGGGTGCTGAGTAACACCTGGACTGATTTCTACCTTGGGCATTTATCACATCCTGACACTTTACAGAATTCCTTGCAGACTTGCAGTTGCCTACATCATTTTCTTGCACTGTCTGTTCTAAACAATTGTGTCTAGATATTGTTCTCTTGAATCAATCATGTTTCTATTCCCCCGTGGCTGCCTTTCAGCAGCAACTGAAGCACTCACTAACTGCAAGTTTTCTTCTAATGGCTGATGACTCACAAACCCTGCAAAGGCGACACACATGAGTCTGGATATGACCAGACTTTGGGAGTGTCCAGCTTCATTCAGCCCAAAGTACATAGAATTTTGATGAGTTTTTCAGAAGTACTTCCCCTTCCACTGCAGGGATGCTTATGGCCACCTTTGCCAAATACCCCAGATATTGGACCATTTGGGACTCCAGTTTTGGAGCTCTGAGGAAGCAAAGGAGACACAGAACCATCAGATACAATGGAGCATCTTGCTCATGAGCATTCTTCATCAGCCCTGTCTCTAGCAGCCCACCCTGGTATAACCATTGCCTGAGTGCAAAGACTGGTCTGTGTCTCCGGAAATGGAGTTTAGATGTTTGTCTTATCTGAACAAATTCAGTGACTGAACATGATGCACAAAGAGCATGAGTAACCCTGACAAAGCAACTGCCACCTCCTTATCACGGTCTCCAAAAGGACTGAAAAGAATCAAGCATCAGAGGCTTATCTCTCGAGAGATGTTCAGTGCCCATGCCTGGCTTACCAATCAGCCCTCCCTCCCTTTTTCACTAGAGTTCTTTTGCCTTGTTTTTGGTCACACAGGACAGCCTTGCCACTTCCTGAGTGTGGAGGAGTCGTGAGGGGAAGTGGGGTGTGGAGGATGGGCCCCTTTGCCATGCTGTTTTTTCTTGTATTTCTGGACGGTGGGATGTTTTTACCCATGACAATTTTACCATTGTGATAACCATAACAAACGGCCATCCTGGTAGCACAGAAGGGTTCTGAAGGTTTGCATGATGACAAAGAAACAGAAGCTGAGGACAGGTTTTCTTGAAGCCACATTAATCTGGGGTCCCTCTGACAGCCTACCCCTGCCCTCAGAGCTCAATTTGAGGTCCTGCTGCCAGTGTGCCAGCTATCTGAAAGAGAAGTGCTCTCCCTGAGATGGGAGAAGGCTCCTGGTTGTGGCTTACTCCCAGCCCTACATGAGCCTTTTGGGTTATGGTGTTACTCAGCAAAAAGAGCCATCACAAGGGTCACTCCATGATAGTGGGACGCGTGTGCCAGCTGGCATTTTTTGTGCTTGGATCTAATGGCTCAACTCCTTATGTCAGAACCTGCCTGCAAGAAACAGTTTGGAGTTGGTCCCATACTAGCCTCATGGGTAATACTGTTATGATGGTCATATGATGGTCAAGCCTCAACTGATCTCCTACATTCACAATGTCCAAGATGGTACAAATTGAAATGCAGAAAATATCAGCTGTAGAGAAGGATTCTGATTTTCACTCAAACCCAAATCTTAACCAAATTGTGCTAAACCAGGTCAGAACAGCCTACATCTATACCTAAAATTTTATTTGATCTCTTTTCACTGCTATATCTCAAGTTCTCAAATTTCTATAAGCAAATGTGTTGATTTATTTAAACCTAATATACATTCCTGAGACCACTCTGAGATTTGATATTTCTTAAACATGAATATTTTTCTTATTGACCCTTTGTTCTGAATGCAGTAAAGGTATAAAACTAGCATCATGCCTTATCCTTAAGACCACCAGCATCTCTCTCCTCAAAATGCATGGTGTAAGGCAGACATCATGAGAAGGATGGTGAAAACACCACAGAGAAAGATATAGCAATATTACCACTAAGTTACAGGACAATTCTTATTGTCATTTGCCCACATAGGACTGGGGCAATGACAGGCCCATGTGGGTAAATGTTATTGCCCCAGGCCTGCTAATTAACTAGCAGATCTTTCAGTGACTTTTCCCAGCCATGTTTGAGGACTCAGCAGAGCCACAAGAGCTGCAGTCTGGCCCAGTTTTGTTCCTACGTTCTTGCACGCAGCCCTGAGCAGGTCACCTTACCCCTCGCCCTCCCTCTACCCAGCTTTTGCCCTGGCTGGGACTGTCTCAAGCTAATAGTAGCAAGGTATATCTCCTCAGGCATATTCTGTACCTTGTTCAGTGAAGCCCTACTCTGACCTAAGGTCTCTAAGCACTTCTCTGAGATATATATTCAATAATAACATTAAACGAATGCTAACCGGTTGTGCAAATACCTCCATTCATTTCCATATTTTAAAATCTTTCCTCCAGAAAACCCACATAATCAACACAGATGTCTGCCTGTAATCATGCAAGGCTGAATTCATAACAGATGATGTTTATGGAGAAGTCTCACTGAAGAAGCTTTGCACAGCTAAAGTTCTTTTATCAGGCACTCCCCAAGCAGCCCCCCTCTCATGCTGTGTTCAACTAAACAGATACAACAGGAGTTGGAGGGGAATTTTCAGCTGGCAGATAATAACCAACACTTGAACCCTTTTTTCCAAATCTGCAGATTGCAGAGGTTTGGCACACTGGTCATCACAAGCTCAACTTAGCTCATGGCTTCACATCAATCCGTACAGGACACTGTGGAGCTCTGCAAGAGTTGCTCAAACCTCTCCAGCAGCTGTACCAGAACGTGAGCTATAATAAAAACTTCTCAGCTGTTTGTCATTAGGTTTTTTTGTCTAGGAGGATATGGACCAAGCACAACAGGGCCTCTCTCATCTCCAAACCCATTAGGGTTGCCCATTTCAATCACAGTCTGCCACTTCTCACATTTGCCAGCAAACCCAAATGGCCCCTCCCTGAACTGGTCCAGGAAAGAACTTCCTCGGAGAAAAGTGGAAAAAACTATTTATTTAACAAACAGAGTCACTTAAGGAATGAGTCCAGACCCTTGCCCACAGGGTCTGTGCCACAGGGCATGGTTCAACATAAAATGGCCATCTGGCAGCCTTTGCTGCATAGCCCTGAAATAAACTTTAGAGATTGGATAACTCAGATCTTCTAAAAAAATTTTAAAAAAATAAAAAAAAATAGAATTCAGCATGGACTGTAGGAAGCACTGGTTGGCCACTGCCCATGGGGCACACATGTTTCTTGGAAATCAACAAGAGAAAGGACTTTATCACAGCTCAGACCTACCAAACAGAGCTCTGAAGAAAAATACATCTTGTTTTCAAAGATTTTCCTCTAACAGGCATTGGATGAAGAGAGGAAAAAACCCAACAAAAACCCTAAGCTCTGATGAGAAAGATAAATTCTCAAAAACAGTGACAGACGCACAGAGCAGATACGAGAGGAAAAGTGCCACCAAGATCCGATTAGCTCAGTGAATCAGCACTGTGGACAGTATCTCTAAACCAAACTACTCTTCCCTTTCCCCTCCCACACTCTTCTTCCCACCATTACAAAGTCCTGCCAGCCCACAGCTCTCACCCTAACAAGGGTCTGGTGCTGTCAGTGCTGGCTCACACTAGCCCCTCTGTTGAGGCCAACGAAGTCAATGCTGGTGTAGGCACTGGGCCCTTGGCATGGGACAGCTTCCCTCTCCACATGGCTGGTGATGCCTACTTCCAACTTACTTTTAGACTGCATTTGGGACAATTTCTGAGCTCATGCAATTGGAAGGGATTGGGTTGGCATGTTGGGAAAATATCTTTATGTGAAAGATGAGAAATGTCTTCTTTTATGTAAGGAAGACACACAGTTGTTAGGTGATGTTCTGATGCATTTTCAGCCAGGGTGCACCACCTATGCCAACACAGGTTTCCTCCAGTGGCTCTTGGAAGTGTCTTAAGAAGAAGGAAATAAACCTTCTAGAAGGTTTGTTGACTTCATGACCTTAGGGTCTGGAGGCTTGAGTGAAGAGGTGTCCCATTCCCTATTCCAGTGATCTGGCCCTGTGCACTGGTCAATGATGGCAACTGAAGACATCAACAAGGTATCTCTAAGCCATCCAGTCTGCCATGGGCTGTGGTTGTTGGCTGGATGAGGAACCTGCACCAGGCTCTGTGAAGCCACAAGTGCATAGGCAGATTAGTTCAGAAGTTATGTGATTCAGCCACAGCCAAGACAGATCTGCTGCAAGTGCTTTCCACCACATGAAGCAAGATAGTACAGCAGCATTCAAGTCAAGAAGCACTGGACAGGCTGCCTCTGCTCTCAGCCTTTCCCTGGGAAAGGGAAAAACTACAAAGGGTGTGAAGGAGACTGAGAGAATATTGCTCTTCCACAGTACTGAGTTTCTTCTTTTCCCAGAGAGAACAAATAACAGCCACTGTGAGCCATAGTACTGACTGGAGCAGAAACCATGAGAGGAAATATTATCTCCAGAATAACCAATTGTGGTCAAAGAGAGAAGAAGCAGGAGGAAGAGTGGCAGGAGGATCCTGTCCTGAGCTGACAGAGGAATTCAGTCAGGTTTTAGCTATTTACAATCCCCCTGCTAATTAACTAGCAGACACTTCAGTGACTTTTTCCAGCAGTGAGACAGTTCCCATACTGTAAGCTGAGTCATATCACTCTTGTGCCGGCCAGATCAAGTCATAGTTTCCAGACCAAAGGGGTACCATTTTGGTCTCTCCAAAGTCAAGAGACAAACTCAGGAAGAAAGCCTGGAGCAGACAAATACTGCAGCCTTGCCAAACCACTGGCAGCAGCTTTACCATGTAAACATAAAGCTGGTCTCTATTTTCTGCAAGGGGGCTGCTCAAGCCCCTGGCTGTAGAGCGAGCCCAGTGCCACAATACACAGTGGCTCTCCCAGGCCTCCTTCTGCCCTGTTCTGGGGCCAGGACCAGCAATATTTCTATGGAAATAAGGCCCTAATAGTTGCTCTGGGTCCAGCAGGAGGAGCTGGGTAAACACACATTTTTGTCTTAATGTAGGGCCTTAATAAGCAGTCAAATAAGACCTCAGTTTGAAAAATCCTGTAGTTTAATGGATTCCCTCAATTCTCAGTATTTCTTTTATTCCCATGGCAACTGATATGAGTCTGATCTGCAGCCCAAATATTTTCTCCTGCCGCCTTTTCTAGTGTAACTGGAAACACATACAAATTTAATGTTGGCTTGTACAGTTTTTGCAATACTGTAACACATTATTCTAAGTAATTGGTGGAAGCACATTGCATTTTTTAAAAATACATATCAACTGCACTGATGAACAAGCAGAACATCTACATAACTGAGAGCCCCACAACTACTCAAGGGCTTCCTATCCATACATGTGAAGGCTGCAGTGCAGGGACTCAGTTAACTCTTACCTTCAGGCCATGACAGTCCATTTGGGCAGGCAGGGGTGCACAGACCAGCCCCTTGGTTGCCCACACCAACTCAGCAGTAGTCCTGTCACTTCTGCACACTGACTGCTGAACCAGCAGATTCAGCCAAATGTCATCAACCCCATGTTTCCTAATAATCATCCTAATGATTATTAGGATTAATAATCCTAATAATCATCCTCCTTTCAGGCCCTACTGCTACTGCCATATCATTTGGCACTTAGTGCCATGGTCTGGTTGACAAGGTGGTGATCAGCCAAAGGTTGGACTCAAAGATATTAGAAGTTGTTTCGAACTTAAATGATTCTGTGACTTGGCAGGAGCAGCAGTTTGGTTCCTCTGGTTAATGAAGGTCAAGTTCAACCACAATTCACTTGCCATCCAGGAGCTGGAATCAAATGGAAAGACCCTCACTTTAATTATGTGGTTTAAACAGAGATGTCGAAAACCACCATCTCACTCTTCAGGTCATCCCTTAAGATTTTGTCATCTGCTGGCCAAACTGCCACGCTGAGTCCTCTTCAATTCCTACCCCATAGTAATAAGGAGCTTGCAGACTAGCTTTTTATTTGGCCCATGTACCAATTTACTTAGTAGAGTTTGGATCGCTTTTCAAAGGGTCCATGTTCCTGTCACCAAAATATACATTTCCTGAGACCCTTTAAAGCTTTGTAAAATATCTTGCTCAGCACCTCCACCCCTTGCACGAGTTCCACATCCCTTAAATAACAATGGAACAGCTTGTTCCCAAGCTGGGAGTAGGCTTTTCCAGGGACTAGGAGGGAAGTAGTAAGGACTTTGCAAAATTGTCAGATATGTGCACCTGCTTACGAGTGGATATTTTGTCCCATATTTTTGTAGTAGAAAAAGAAATCGGAGGTTTTACCTGACAGCTTCTTACAATCCGGCCAGTGTAAGGTATAATACAGTCTTTTTTTCCCTTGCTTCTCAGATCTCAGGAACGTGTGCCAAAAGACTGTCAACTTGTTAAAAGTACATTAATGCAAATTCCAGAGCTTTCAGTTATGTTTATGCTAATAGAAAGCCCCCCCTCCCCGTGACAGGCCCAAGTGAAGAGTCAGTAACAGGAAAATTAATTCCAGCTGTTGAAATTGATTTAAAACTAGCTTATTCATAATAATAATAATAAGGGGGGAAAAAAAGAATTCCTGAAATAAAAATAAAAAAGGGAAATACAGAAAGCACAAAATCATGTTTACTGCATGAAAGCAGGAAGGGTTCTCCTGTTGGGAAGAAATCTTCCAAATTTAATCAAGCCTGGTTAGAAGAAAGCTCTAGCTTGTTATCGGGTTGTAAGTGTAGATTAACATGAAAAGAATTAGCTATGTGCACAGCCTGATTTTGCAAAGGAAACACAAGGGGTTTGTGCATGTATTTTGTTTTATATTCCTTATGTCTAATCCACAGGCAAGGAGACCAAATCCAGGCTGCAAACAGGACAGGTAATATTTTAGATGATAATACTAAAAACTGCAGAGCTCTGGGTGGAGAGGTTAGCTCCCCAGGACTGCTGCATTTATTCAGTGCCTTTGCATACATTTCTGCTGACTTGAGTTCTGAGTGATTTCTGTGTTTAGACAACCTCAGTCTTGGGATCACATACCCCAACTTTGCTGGGGTTTCAGAGTTCAAACCAAGATCTGGTGGTGAAACTGCTGGCTGGCCTGCCATTTCTAAAATGATCTCAAACGTCCATATCCTTGATCTAAATATCCACACCATTTTAATCTGAATTTTTCTTTTTAATTTCCCATTAGCAATCCTCCTAAGTCCTTGATTGTGTGTATGCATAGCCCTAAAAGCTGAAGGAACATAACACCTTACAAAATTCAGTTTTGATGTCGAAGGGGAGGCAGTCTTTAAAAATTTGTTCAGAAAGAGACTTTCACTCATTCAACACCTACAACTGGAACCAGATTTGAAAATGCAAGGTATTTTCATTTAGCCAAGAGAAGAGAGTTTCCAAAGCACTGGTCTCAGATTACTACAATCCTCCCTGAGTGTAGGATCTGCCCATTCCTGACGAGCATTTCTGAAAGACCTGAGGTATTATTTAGGGTCCTGCATAGATGCTAAGCCTTATCTTTTGCCCCAATGGCATGATCTGTTTAGGTCCATATTCCTTGTTACTTTTGAAGGGACTGATCCAGAGTTCACTGAAATCAATACAAACCTCTCTATTGGCTCAGCAGTTTTCACATCCAGCTTTAAGGGACAGTCTTGCACTTCATTATTGAAACAACTTAAGACTTTGTCTTCACGGCCCTCCTCTCTTTGTTCCATATCCACACCTCATATCTATTTGCATTTGCCTCAGTTTTAAACACCACACATTTTTCACAGGGGTGGATGAAGGGGCAAAGACAAAGAGATGCCATGACTTACATGGAACCTAACCAACTTATGACACTGAGAAATTTACATGCGTGGGTGGATGTGAGGATAAAGTGTTGGACCAATTTCAGCTAGAGCATTTAGAGAAGCCAAGTCAAACCCATAGTTATGCAGGAAGTTAACAAAGGATGCCAGCCCTAACCCTATAAGGAAAGAAATGGGCTGATGAGTTTGCAGGAGGTTGCTTCATTTCAAGGCAGGGGGAAGAGGGAAGGAAGTTTCTCTAGAAATCCTCCTAGAATTTCAGAAATTTGCCTTTTTATTGTCAACTGCAGAGGATTAAGACAAACCTTAGAATATACCACAGCTTAGTCAAACAATGAAACGGACGGATTAATTGCTGAAAAGGAAACACCGTTGGTTCAGAGATTGACAGTGCCCCTGCCTCATGCCATCAGAGGGAGGGGAAAAACAACAATAAAGAAAGCACAAGCTATTTCTCAGAGTGCACCCCATGACTTCTGCTAGCTCATGCCAGGAAAGAAGGACACTGCACATTTTCAGCTGAAGTGTGGGCAGCTAGAACCATCATTTGCACTTGAAAGGGCCATTCAATACTTTATTTATCAAATACAGTTAATCATGTGGGAAAACAAAGCATTGCAATTTAAATGAAAACCTGATTAATAAAGGAGAAGGAGGGGATACCATACTTTGCAGGACTGAAAAATGACGGAAGTGTGTGGAAGCAGGAAGGATTTTCTCTAAGGGCTGGTGTTTCCTTTCATGGCACTCAGTCCTTGCTCACACCATTTTGCCGGCACTTGCCCACCAGGCTTAACAGGCTCAGGTCACTTACAGGCAAACCACCAGGTTCTTGCTTCCCTGTTCTAATGCAAGTCAGGTTTCTACCTGCCTTCATTTCCTATGGCCCAATACTAGCAATGCAAACCCAGGAATTCAAATACCATTAGTTTGGAGAGGGGATGGTGGTGTTTGTTTTTAATAACAATCAGCTTTGAGTTGTTTTTCTCTGCCTTCTGGATCCTGAGTCTTTCAAGCATAACCAAATCACATTTTCAAATTACATGGGGAGGTGTGTGGTGGGGTGGAGTTCACACAAACATAAGGGCTAGAAACATGCCTTTGAAGCAAAGTTAAAATTCTCAAGCAATTATTTAATTCCCAAAGACCAGACACTAAACAATAAAAAATATCCCTAGCCTCACTGGAAAGCCTTGTGCTGCAAATCCCCCCCTCCTACATATTTCTTATTCACATAAAGGAAGAATGACTTAAAGAAACTGTTGTGATCCAAAATCTGTAATAGAGAGCAGAAGAACAAGTCTCTTTTCCCCAAATAAATGGGGTTTGCTTGAAGGAGGCAAGAATCCTGTGCTGTAAAGATTCAGGAAAAAGTGTGGATAAAAGCCCAGAAGGAATATGTACACAAGTAATGTTAGGAGGGGTTCTCTGCCTTGCTTTGGCATGGCTTTTGAGCCCACTACTCTAGTCAGGATGATGATGGAACACAGGGATTTGAAAACAGAGGAAAAAGTAACGATCACCTCAGCAGCATCCCAGCTGGACCAGTCTGAAGTGATTCCCTCATCTGCTGGGAAGTCTGGAACACTCTGGATCCCACACACACAGGGTCGGAGTAAAATTCCCCATGTGCTGCCTTGTTCTGTATCCTCCTGCAGAAGGCCAGCTTGGCCAAAAAAGCTGGAGCATTTCAAACAACCCTCCTACTGCCCACGACTGACCAACTGTTTTCCCAAATCGTCCCAAGGCTGTGCAGCACAAATACACCTCCTGCTGGACCCATTCAAAAAGCTGCAGCTACGGGAGAAAGGAGCTGAGCTCTTTTACAAGGCATTAAGTTTCATTTGCAATTACATGGGATTTTATTGCACTACTGAATATAACAGGTTCCTTAACTGGGCCAGCAGCATTGTACCCATATGCTTTTTTAACAGAGCTTTTCTGTTATTGTTTCCTTATTGGTCTTTTCCCTTTTGCTACACATGGCTGGATTTTACTGGCATCCAGCTTGTGCAATAGGGCCCAGGTGGCTCCTCCAAGAGCCTTATTTGTTAATTTGATGGCTGAACCAGGCATGAGGAATGAAAACTACTGAAATGCAATGCCCAAGATGCTACTTCGCAGCAGTGGCAACAACCCAGGAAATGTTCCCCAGAGTAAGGCCGCTGGGTGAAGCTGTTCCTTGTCCACTTCATCCTTGGAAGCAAGACACTCCTTGATAAAACACCTACCTTTTTCTGCAACAGATTTGACTCCAGTAGGATGGAAAATAGCTGTAACAAATCACCCTACAAGAGCCACAAGTGCTGCACAGGGATGGAGCCACATGGAGAGACAACAGGGCTCTTGCTCCTTCAAATATAAGGTTAAAAACACCTGCAAGACTGAAGTGTACCTTGGAGACAGACAACAAGTAAGAAAATGCAAAAAGTCCCAGCATTTCCATAGAGAACACCATTTTTTTGGCAAAGATTCAGAAAAAAAAAATCCCAGTTCAGTCCAACAACTTTCATTCAGAATGCAATCACCAGGTTTACAAAGGAACTCAGCACCCACCAGCATCAAGTGCTAAGTGGATTCAAGAACTCCAGCTCCTTCAAAATCCTGGTTTCCTGAACAAGATACCAGCAGCTGATGGTTGAACAGGAAGGGTTCTACCATCAGGGTTCACTGAGCTCTTGCTCTTGCGTTGTTAAAGAATGGATTTCTTTCTACGGTGGATAAGAACTTAAAAGTCTTGTGGTAGGAATATATCTGAAGGAGGCATTAGAACAGAGATAAGCCAATGGTGAAGAAGGAGTTCTACTTGCAGAATTCCATATCAAGGGTTTTTTTCTGGAAAAACACCCCACCCCTCATCAGGAATTTCAAGTTATCACAAAGAAAATGTATGTAAGAAAGGACTGATTATATTCCTGACTTAGGGGAAATTGTGGGAAAGGTTTCTGGTTTTTGTTTGCTGTGACTCTTAATTTGAATGTCCTAATTTACACATGAAGAAGACTTGAAATAAAAATAGCAAAAACTAAAATTAGATGTTTCAGTTGTTCGGGTCATATGTTACCTGAGCATTTAGGTTTTGTGGTGGGGAGGGCTATTTTGTTTTAAGGTTTTTAAGTAGAGACATCACTATTCTGATTTAGGAGATTACTTGTTTTTTGCTATTTTTCTTGTGCTGAAAAATTCTTCTGAGATGGGAAATCATGGTGAGCTCTGTTTTAGACCCAAGTGCAAGGAACAATATCAAAAGGCATCACCACCCGAGAGTACTTCCTTTTGCTGAAACAGAATCCCAAAACATTTGCTTTGCCAAGAATAAGAGAAAGAATAGAAACAGGATGCTCTTGCTGAGGTTACAAGCCACCATTAACAAATGCAACCTCCTCATATCCCAAAAGAGAGCATCTTGTGCAGTTTACCGACTCAAGGTTGCTTGAGTTGAGCAGAAGATGCATTCCTGATAAACCACAGCAGAGACAAGAAAACTTTACTTCTCCTCAGCACTTCCCCCTGCCTTACCTCCTCAAGTTTTCCCTCATGTCACAAATAACAGTGAAACACAGAAAAGGCTTGATCCAGGGAAAACCTGCCCTGATACAACCCTTCAGCCCTCCCCACAAAAACTCCTTAACTCCTCACCTTTCCCCCTCCCCAGAACCCAGTGAAGCCCTGCCAGCATCTTCTCCACTGGTACCTTGGACACTTGAGGCAGTGAAAGGTATCTCCACATGCAATTCCACACCAAATCTGAACCCTTCAGTGCTTTCTGGAACACCCAGAGCTATCTTCAGAATCCCTAACAAATACATTAATTGTTTTCAATTTATCAGCCTCAAATCATTCCGTCTAATTACCATTCATCTAGAGTTTGTGTTTTTAATGGTTTATGGGTATTGTTGGTAATCTTTTAATTTCTCATTAAAAACAGTATCTTGTACCCACTACGTGTGAAAAGCCCTAATCCGATAAATCAAGCAAGAGTAACACAGTTAAAAGGAAATCAGTGGAACAATATTTGGGTTTATATAATTCTGCCAGTCAATTTGTAATTAAAAGTTGCTGCTTTAAAAAACACAGTTGTTGCTGTGAAAGCCATTATCAGTTGGCATTTTCATATGAATACTGCTTTAATTAATTAGCAAAAGTAAATACATTATATATCAAAAACCGCTTTCCCACTGAACCCATGCGTTCCAGAACAAAAGGCTTAATAAACCATACAAAAGAGGGACAAATTAGCTGATCCTACCCTCCCTTTTCAGGTTTAGAGTCTTTTAAAGTTTTGCAAGGGTTTTTTTTGCCTCACACTTAGGTTTTTTTTAATATATTGTTTGTTTTTCTTTAGAAGTGGGGGAGAAGATGCTACATAAACACAAAACATGCCATTCAAATTAAATTATTTGGAAACCAGTTTCGCTGCTTCTTAGAAAACAGGAGTGTTTATGATTATTAAAACCCAAATGTAATTACAATCACATACAACACAGTCTCTTTGGAACACATTATTTGCTGAACATTAAGGGGTTGGAGTTTGATTCACAAAACTAAAAGAAGTGTCTGAAAAATTCTTTTGTCTAGGGGCATTCCAGAGACTGGAAACAGCAGAAGAAAATTCTCCATTTTCATCAACAAGCTGGAGAGAAAGTGTGGATGAGTAGTGTTGTTTCAGACCAAGACCTATGATAAGAACACTTTGTTACATCAATGGCATCTCTTATCTCACAGGTCCTTAAGAAGAAACAAGGGTCCTGCCATCTGACTAGCAAACAAATCATTCACTGCATCCTGTGTCTCTCCTGCTGAAGTGCTGCAAGCAGGTTTCATCTGTGGGTAAGGAGCAGAGAGGAACAAGTGTCTCAGTTGGCAATGACTGTGGCAAGGGCTGGGCTCCCTCAAGACAGCAGACTGGGCAAAGGCAACCCATTGATGGGACCACTCACACAGGTGTAGAACCTGATCTAAACAAAGAACTCAGTAAGGCTCTGAATGATGGATAAGACAGAAAAAATGTAATTACGCTTACCTACTGAGCTGGTGTTCACAGCACGGTGATGAACAGCAACATCAGTAGGCTGATCCTCACCACCTTTTTAACAGCATAAACAAATATTGGTGAACAGGTGAGGCCAACGAGTGCAATTAGCAGACTGAAAGTGTTCAAGGCTAGGTTGGGTGGGGCTCTGAGCAACCCAGTCTAGTGCAAGATGTTCCTGCCCATGACACGGGCTTGGGACTAAAGGACCTTTAAACTCCCCTTCAAACCAAACCATTTTAAGATTCCATGAAGTCCAAAAGAACTCAGTGGAAAAAAAGGAATTACTCAAGTGACACATTTCCATGAGAGTACTGGAAGTTTTCCACCAAAACATACCTTCAAAAATAAAAACCAGCACTAAGAAGATGAGAATATTGGACTGGCTAATGGTACGGCTGTGTAACAACTCATGCAAACATCCAAAATTTCACTAACATAGGAAAACGAGGGGTGCACTCATGCAAAAGCAGTTTGCAGTCACCAAGTCCAATCCTCTCCATCAAATTTCCTCTCTCATCAGATATTTCAACACTCCACTCAGTCCTGACTCCTAGTCATCTTCCCACTTGCTAAGATGCTCAGCATGCTTCCTTGCAAAGTAGATTGCAAGCAATCTTCCTTCTTGAAGGAATTACTGAATCCTCTTCCTCTAACCTTGGATTCATGAAAGATCTAACAGCCAGCCCCAATCCCATACATCCTGCTTTCTCATCCTTTCTCTTCCCTTGTATGCTTAGACTTCAATTCTTTGGAGAAGGAACAGTTTTTCACTCCGGCTTACAGCTTCGCAGTGACACACACTCCAACAGGAATTAATGCTTCAGGAGGCCTTAAGTACCCAGATGATTTTGAAGATTGTCCTCCTGCTCACTCAGTTCCTTTACACCATTATATTGCAACAGCAAATTTCTTCATCCTTTTCTGACAGGAAATCTTCACCTTGCTTCTCATCCAAGGGCTTCGGCGCAACCCTGTGTCCCAACCTCCATCCCTCCCGTGTCAACTCTGAGGCACAGTTTGACGAGACACACACATGCTTCTTGGAGTCCCAGTATGACCTGTACATCAGAACAATGCCACCTCTCCAGAGAGATGAAAGTCACACTCCTAATCCATTGCTGGCTTCTTGCAAGGGCTGACAGACCAGCCCTGCTATAATCCCACTGCAGTGGGATGACTTCTTGTTGCATTTGGGTGATTACTCACCTGGACGTGTTTCTAGTAGGATTTGCACCTCAATCAGTGTGAAGTCTCGTTAGGAAAGAACCATTGAATCAAGCCAGAATTCCCCCAGCAAAGGGCACATTTAGGCGGACACAGGGGGATGAGACAGCAGGTGGTGGAGTGCCCAGAGCAGCACCGTGCTGAGCGATGTTTCAGCACAGAGAAGTGTGTGCTTCATGCACAGGCATTCTTTTCCCTGCACATAACTTCATTGATTTTTATCATTGTTTTATTTGGTTTAGCCGCCCATCTGGAGAATTCTTGCCTCCCCCGGCCCCCATAAATAACCAAACCCTGCTCTAACCAAAGGCAGTTGACAGAATCAGCCCCATTGCCCTTTGGCAGTTCTTCCAGGAATTTTTAGGGTTTTTACCAGTCAGGAAAATGCTTTGATGCTTTGGAATCAGGATTTTATGAAGATCACTTTGTAGGGTTCAGCCAACTCATGAAGTGTCAAATGTGGGGCACTCTTTCATCTCATCACTGGATGTGGAGAAGATCCTCCCTCTTACCAGCATGAGGACTGGAGAGGGGGAAACAGAGAGATGAAGGTTCATCCATAGAGGGGAGGGTTTCTTTTCTCTTGATAGAGTTCACCCACCGCATTCCCATCATACTGATTGCTGCAGTCCTATCTGTCTGCTCTCCAGGCTACATCAGATAAGAGGAACTGCTTGTTTGCTGCGATTCTGATCCTGTGCTGAGGGGCCTCCCAGCTGCAACGCCAGGCCCTTCCTCACCCTCCTTTTTCAGTTGCTGTTTTCAATGGCTGCTGCATTGGAAGGGATGCTGTCAGGAAACCTGCCACATGCAAAGAATGAGGCAATAATTGAGACCAGCCTAAGGAAATTTCATCTTCCACTTCACACTCATAAACACCCATCTACAAAAGAGAGCAAGCAAATCCCTGTTCTCTCTCAAAATTTATGTGCAAATTCCTATCTGGCCATGCCTAGGCTGTTGAGGGCTTGGCTGCCACTTCCCTCTGAACCAGTCCCACTGTGGATGGCACTCATACACTGATGGGCTGTTCCTGAAGCTTGCAGCTCCACTGCCTCAATAATTGTTCAGAAGCTGCAGACACCAACTGATGTCTATTTGGCAGAACTTAAGGCTTCTGTGATGCTGTGAGCTACACAGCCCATCTTCATCTAGCAGCTGATATCATTCCGCCTGGTTCAGAGCAGCTGAGCTGCACAACAGTTGCTTGCATGCTCTCCCATGGATAAGCATGGCTGCATTGTCCTGGTTCACCTCAGTGCAAATACAGCTTCATTGTTTGGGTACTCTGCTCAGGTCAGACCACTCAGAAAGTATTCCTTTGCTGGCTGGCTGGCAAACACACAAACACCAGATCCATGTTAGTATATGGAAGAAGAGGGAAAAAAGCAAGTGGGACATCCTATACCCAGAGCTTCCACTCCTCTTCTGCAAAGTAGAAGCCAAAGGCAATGTCAGCAACAGTCCCAAGGGAAATGACAGCAAAAATAACTCTGATGGTCTCCTTCATCTTGTTTCATTCATATTCACAACCAAACACAAACAGAGGCCAGTCCAGGGTTCATCAAACTTATGATCCAATGCAAAGCATACAGACAGCATGAACACAGGTGCCCAGGGGGCTTCTGCTGTATCTGCACAGTGTTGATGAGGTGTAAGTGGGGAGACCTGGCAGAAGATGTCTCATGATGGTCACATGCCTCCAACATACTGCTTTCCAGGGGCACAACCTCCACCACACCAGAGAACATGAAAGAGCTACTGAAAACAACCAAGCAGTCTTGCAGCCATTTCCCAGCACCCAAAATACCAGTGAGAATCAGTGTGAAATTGCCCTTTGGTGCTGTTGCACAAAATAGGCTTCTATATATTATGTCTTTTGCATCTATTATTAAAGGTAGAAGACTCAGGTACTTACAGTGCAGGAATAGATCTGCCTCTAGTTCCCATCTCTATATATATGACCTTGAAAAAGTCATTCAACTTTTGAATGGCTGAGCCATTCAACTGCAAAACAAGAGTTTTTCAGCTTTTGGCCGTCTCGTCTGTTTAGACTATAAGCTCTTCAGGGCAGGGACTGTCTCCTATTAAACAATCGTAACTCTCAATTAGGGTGTTCTACACATCCAGGGCCCTCACAAAAATGTCATAAAACAAAAGCTTTCTAATAAATTCTGGGGGATTCCAGATTGGGATCCAAAACTGCTCAGTGGTTTTCCTTGCTGTATATGATGTCGAATCCCTTGTTAGTTTGTGTGTGAGGGGGGAGGAGGGAGACTATAATTTAAAGAGATTGCATAAAAGACCATTTAAGTCCTTGTGGCTGTATATTTCTTTTAATTAGTTTATGCACAGTGCATTTGCATGGGAAGCTGCACAGCATGTGGACAGACTTAATTAGGAGAACAATACGTTCCCTCTTAAGATAATGACTTGAGGATTATGAAAATTATTATTCCAGATCCATCCATGGGTCATTCGAGGTTCAGTATCCAACGAACTTTTAAAATGCATTGAGGTCAGCAGTTTGGATACTGTCAGTAAAGTCACTTGATTTTACTGTTGCTTAAATGATTAATTATGAACAGTAGCTGCAGGTATCCCCCAAGTCACACAATAGTCCAAGGACTCACTGCATTTCACATGTGCCATCAGCTCCTTTGGAGAGACAGATGTGCTGAACAGGGCTGTAAGACCCACTGCAGACATCTGCCAGCAAAGTCTCCTTGTGAGCTCTCCCCACTCCCTTTCATCCATCCCTTTGCCTTTGCATTCCTGACTGCAGTGGCAAGAAACTTCTATCTCCTCTAATGAATCTTTGCAGCTGGAGAAGACAATTAGATGAGAGTTTTAGGACACAGGTCAGTAGCCCACATGAGATGTCACATGCCCCATTTTAGAGCAGAGCACCACAGGCAACTGAGCTGAAGACAACACCCAAGTGCACCTCAGCTTTAGCCTATAGCTTGATGGGTCTTAAAAAAGGCGCTTTTTTTTTTCTGCCTCTCTCCAAAGGCTCATAAATCTTCCTTACTCTTAGGAAGGCATGATCATCATGGCAAAGCATAAGAACAGTCCTCTTTGAAAGAGTTTCCACATGGACCGTATTTCAGAGCCAACTCAGTTCAAATAATCTGAGCACCCATCCTGCTCCCCCTCTTCAGAAGAGGTTGCTGTTGGGTGAACAGACTCCCCACTACAGCAGGGCACCCTGGAGAGGTGCAGCCCCCTATCCCAAATCTCCAGCTCTAACTGTAAAAGCTGTGGAAACTACTATCCTCAAATCTGAACCACCAGGTGCAGAATAGACAGCAATCCCATCTTTCACCTTAAAAAGCAAAGCCACATATGCAGGCGAGGAGGACAAGGTCAGCTCTTTCCACATCAAAATCTGTGACTCATTTAGGAATCATGGCAATCACACTTTGAGTATCCTTTCCTTCCTCTTGCCCTATAATGATAAGACAAGTTTTTCACTCAAATGCAATGATTGTGAATTAAGTCAGGGTCTTTAATAGCAGCCACAGCAAAAACTTGGTGAACCCATTAAGAGTGGTGTTGCTTTTAGAGCTAAGGAAACAGCAGTTCTAGAAGCAGAGAGGACATCTTCAGCTGTACCTCCCCCACTGAAAAACTTTGATTTAGGTTGATCAAAAATTGACATTTCACATCTGGAGGTGAGAGAAAAGTAGGTTTGAAGAAAAAAAAGAAAGAGACAGTTAAGAAAAAGAAATTTCAAAGGATCACTTTGTGGATTTAGAAAAACTCAGCCCAGTGATTAAATTCCTCACAGTCTTTCTACATCTTCTCCAAAACTTCAAGTCAAGAGAAAGAATGAGATGGCATGTCTGCACTCACACTGGCAAAGGGAAAAATCTGTGACTGGTCCCAGCAACTGCAAATATCCCTATGCTTTTCCTTGCTACTTTCACTACATTAAGGCTTCCTGAAACCATAGTAGGTGCTTAAGGTCAACTGTGGAAGTGAATACCACAGAAAAAACATGGTTTGTACAGCAGGACACGAGACTGTGCCCAGGAGAGGGCACAGCTCCTGTCACAGCACTAACATCAGGCAATGGCTCAGCAGTGACTCCATCCCACCACATCTATGGCCAGAGGGCTCAGCAAGGTCCAGTTACTAAGGAGCAGGAAACAAAAAGCATTATTAACAATGGCATGAGGAGAGAACAGCTCCTCAGCTCTTCAGGGTCAACAGACACAATTTGAGAGCATCACCCATTACTCAACCTCTGTTGTTAAAACATGGCACCAAGCATGCCAGGCACTGTGCAGGGCAAACAGAGATGTCCCTGCTCCAAAGAGATTGCCATCTAATTCTGATTTTACAGTCATATTTCAAAAGCACAGTGAGATCAAAGCCCTTCTCTCCTCCCCCGGGCACTCATTCTCTCTGGTGGAACATATCTGGATCCATAAATCAGAGAAGCAGTGATCTCAGTGAGCACTGCCATTCAGGACAAAAAAGGAAACAATGAGGTGCCAGAGGTAGTCCTAACATCTTGCTAGTGGCTCAGGAGAGTAATCTGGGGTGCAAGAGGATGGGAAACACAGCAATTTTTTTTTTTTTTTTTCAGGACCAGAGCAGATTTTTTGTCTGTCTGCAGCACAGACAGCAGTAACAGCACATGACAATGATCCATGGCACTCTAGAACAAAAAAACGTAAAAAAAGAAGAGCTCATTCTACAAATTAAATGCAAGTTCAGGAGCTATTAGGTGAGATGGTCAGAAAATACCTTAAGAATGAAAACAAACATCGAATATGGTAGCACTCATTTGGGAAAGGACACTGAATTAAACAAGCAATCCCTAAGGCAAGTCCCAATGTCCACTGCTTTCTGATTCATCCACAGATAGCACCAGCAGCATCAGGGTACACTTAAGCACACATGAGTAAAGTCAGTTGTCTCCCAAGACCTATCCCCACTGCAATATCTACAGGTTCCTCCCCCCTGTCCTCCCAAAAAAATCTGCAATTCAAAAACTAAATTTGCCCCTGAACTGTTTAATCTGCAAGCTCCAGTGATCTCCCTGCAATGGGTGCACAGGCAACAGATGTTCAGAAACCAAGCTGGCACTTTGCACACCTGAACGTGTGACTGGAGCAAGGCAGAAAGGATGCACATTGCCTGGGAACATCTGATAAGGCCGTGCCCTTCAGAGCCTGCACTGCAGTGAAGGGGCAGGAGAGAGGCTTAGAAATAACCAGAAGCTTTCTTCTTCCATGAGTCATTCCTGCTTCAAGGAGCTGCAGCTTTGATTATTAACTGGGCTCGTCAGCTAGATACTTAAATGATTCCCAAAAGTCATTAAGAGCCCAATCAGATATGCAATGCTTGACTCTAGCACAGGAATGCAGAGAGGGAATTATTAGCATAAACTATGCTTTAGAGAAAACCTACATGTATTTTATATTTCAGGGTACAGGGGAATCTGATTTAACTGAGTTAAAGACAAGAAAAAGAAGCTTAAGCAATTTAAGGGAGCACTTTAAACATGGAAGGGAGTAAAAAATATTAAATGAAAACATCAGCTACCTCAGGGATTAAGAATAAGAAAATATAATGTCAAAGCACTCTTCCTCTCTATTCTCTAAGCAACAGGCAGCTCCTTTAGATTTCCCCTGACTTTTCAGAGAGAAAATTTACACTCAAGGTCAAAGCACTGCTGAAAGTTGCATGCCTGATCAGGAGATCTCACAACCCTGCTGTCCTCTGTCCCAGACTGAGACCAGAGATGTGAGTTGATGCAAGAAGTGAGGGGATGGGCAGACACAGAAAGCTTACCTTTATATTTACGTGGCCTCCACTCCAGAGCCATGACACAGACTCTCCCTCAGCAAAATCTTAAAGCCTATCTTCTGTAGAATGGCTTTTATAGGAAATACTGTGTGGCAAGAAACCCACTGGATTTGGTACCAGAAGACAATACCAAAACAGAAGCAATGCCAGAGTACAGGCAGTTTCAGTGACAGGCAGAAGATCACCTAACTTGTCTGCAGCTTTTCTGCTTGTTTGTAACTGGCCTCACATCTCTGTACATCCAACCTAGCAGGTAGTTCCTGCCACATCCTGCATGGAATCCAGTTCCTGGGATGGTGAAGTAGCACAGGACTCATTCAGATGAATCATACCCAGTATGTACCCAAGTATGCTACCCCAGTAGCATTCTTGCTACTTCAGGTTAAAATTGGAGCCACTACAAGCAAATCTGCAAGACAAAACTGGATTCAGGGTGATTGGAAAGATGGGCTAAGCTTGGAATTTGTAACAAAAGAAGAAGGCAGGCAAAAGTGATGCTTGCAATATTGTGTGGGAGATCGTCTCTTTAGAAGCAAAGAACAATCAGCAGCTCACTTCCTAGCCCTGCTTTTCAGAAAAAAACTCAATGCTTTCTCACAAGAAGTCAGTAAACAGCATAACCTGAGGCTGGTCACTGAAACTCTTCATCCATCAGTTCCCCCACCCATACATTGGGGCTTAAAATATTACTTTCTTCTTTCCAGCAGGGAATGGGACCTGGTGGATTGAATGTGCTCGTGCCTATGATACCTTTCTCAGAAAGAGACAGTCATAAAGAGGGCAAAACTGTATTGTGACTGCAATTAGAAACCATAGTCCTCCCATGCAGTTATTCAATTAAACCACAAATACAAACGGATAAGTGTCTAATGAGCCAGCTCCACACAGTGTATTTATATTCCTTTGGAAAAGAACAATGCTTAAACTGGTTGCAAATAATAGTCCTCTCTCCCAGCCTAGTTTTCCCTGCAATCAGGAATCAGGCTGCACAGTAGTTTGCTGACAAACTGGTTCATGTTATGAAGATAATGAAGGCATCAAATTACTCTGCACTCCTTCCCCCTGGAAGAAGCAAGGCTCTTGCAGACAGCGATTGCCAGGGTTTTATTTGTGCCTGCATGTGTGTGTCATTTGTGAGCAAACAAGCCCCAGAGGCCTGTCAGCCAAGGCAGGATAATTCCAGCCGTTGCTTCCTGGCAAACTCCTGGTGCTGCACTGGCCTTCTGGCTGTGCACTTGTCAAGCTGCCAGGGAGGTGACCATGGCAAAGAGCCACAGCCTCTGAAAGGCGTTTTCTTCCTTCAGCACCCACAGAGATGCTTCGGGTTATGAGAGCTTCCATGGGTACCACAACCATTGAGTGATGCTAGGGCAGCATTTCTCTTCTTATGGTACACTCAGCTTTCCAGGAACAAAGCCTAAAGCAACAGATCCAGCAAAGCATTTAACCAAGGAGCTGAGCAAGGTCATCTCCAGAGGAAATAAAATACTTTGGCCAGATCACAGTGCTTTTGGACACTGGCTCTGGAATTTTTTCTACCTCTCTTTCCCTTTCTACCTGCTAAAAGGATGTTTTAACTCCTTCTTTGTAGAGGTTCCTGGAACTCAGGTGAAGAAGAATAGGAGAGAGGAAAATATTCCCATCCTGAGCTGTTATTACTAAATATATAAATAGATTCTGAGCAGGTAAGATTTCACTAAACTGGATCCAAACAGCTTTTTAAAGCCCCTATGGGCACCAATAAGCCAAAAAAAGCTTTTTAGTGGTCGTAACGTGTCAGGCTTTACCCTGCAATTGATTCGCTTTTGCTAACATAAGTTAAGCTTTAAATCTATTTCATATACAATCAAGCAGCCAAAATGGCCTTTTAATATAGAATCCAGACCAGCTGCTGTGTCTTTATCTCAGAAAGCAGGAGAGCCAACAAAGCTACAGTCAGGGAAGTGACAGTTCTTCATTAGTATCTGCCCTGATCGTACCCGACTTCTCATCTCCCCTATCAAATTTCTGGGCCTTTTTGATAAAAAATAATTTAAGAGTGTGCTCCACAGGAAGCACACGAAGGTTACAGATTGAGCAATGCCTGGGAACCCCTCCTTAAAAGGTGCAAACAGAAAAAGGGCCTGAGAACAGGGGCTGCACACAGGGATGCCAGGGTCAGACACTCTGGGAGAACTCTCTTGCCTTCATAGTCACAAACAGCACGTTCTGTTGCTGGAACCCAAATGAGGGAGGGCTTTTGAGTACTATGCCAGTACTCTCTGGGCACTCATTGGTGTTGCTTGTTTTCCTCATTCTATCCCCCTCCTGCCTTGTAAAGCTTCCCAAAACGGCCCACTCTACACTGTTGAGTCAGGCTGAAGAAGACTGATCTTCAACTCTTTCTTATGAAAAAGGATTTGGGTTGGGTTGGGGTTTTTTTGGAGGGCTTTTTTGGTTTATTTCCCCTCCCTCCCCCAGTACTTTCTTCAGCAAAACAGTTTTCCCTGTTGGTTGGGTTTTTTCTTTAAACTGCTCACAGAATTTTTCTCTCCTGTTTTGCTGAGGCTACAGTTTCATGCTAGAAATTCGTTGGGAATTCCAGGTTTGGGGATTCCTTTCTGAGTGCCTCTGCCTTGCAATGTGTGATCCCCTCCGAGTGCTGCTGCAGTGGTCCACGACATCAGCCTGGCTGGAGAACTGATCCACTGTAACAAAAAGCACACGGGACACAGAAAAGCAGGATTTTTATTTTTCTTCTGCAGTTGGATCAGTTCCCTAAGATATTTCACTGCACTGCCTTATAAAACCACACGGTCACCATGACAGGGATGGCTGCTGCAGGCTGGGAATGCCCCAGACCATGATGCCAGTGAGTTCTGCAGATGAAAGCAGAGCTTGCCGTGGCTAGCTCATGCCTTGCTTCATACTTCTGCAAGTGAATCAGAGTGTAGTCTCTCTGGACTAGCAATTATATCTAATAATAAAACACAGTCATTTTGGTGAATCTAGGCTTTTCTTTTAGATGTTTCTTCTGGGACATCTCAGGTTGAAGCTTCCCACAAGGATCAAGGAAATTTGAGGATTTGGTTTAGATGCACTTCATAGCCAGCTACAGAAGTGACAAAGGATTCTGCCCACCTATGAAATATAAAATGGGTTTATGTCCAAATTCACTGTTTAGCCCTCTGTGACTGCTCCATAGATCAGCATGTTTTTCCACTTGCACAAATAACCCATAAATCAATATGCACCAGGAAATTTAGTGCTCAGGCTGGCACCTCCATCCATGATTTGTGCTGCCAAGGGGAAGAATAGGAGGAAAAGACCTAAAGGGCATATTTTGTGTATCTGGAAAAAAATGGACAGAAGGTCCTGCCAGTCATTCACAATCTTATTCCACATGGACCATGTCTCTGTTACAGACCAGCAAACTACAGCACTCATATTCAATGAGCTGCACTCACAAATGCCAGTCCCTGAAAGCCAGATCAGCAGAAAGGCAAGGATTTTTGAGCTTATCTCCTACCTCTCATGCCAATTTCCCACCACTGCAATTTGCTTGCTGCCCAGTTCTTAACACTGGGTTACTTTACAAAGTTTCTACCTTAGAGTAACAATTCAGTGTTGAAGTTAACACATCAGGATACCAGGTGTCAACACTATAATGCCCTTTCCATGTGCAACAGGGTCTCGCCACAAATATATGAGAAAAAAGTACTTTTCCCTCTAATGAGAAAAAGGGGTTTAATTCTAGATTATTATGTTGCAGAGGAACTTTGTTACAGCTTGAACTTTTCCAAATTCAGCCTGGACTCCTTTTTAGTTAAATAATTTCACAAGATGTGACAATTTCAGCACTTCCTATACCCCAGGCGAGACCTCCTAACCTGATATTCACAGAGGAGTGGAGTCTGCTCGGCTGTTGAAGGTTTTCACAGGTTTTTGGTTTGGTTTTTTAAGCATATTTTTAAACTTTGCCTTGAAGTACCTTGGAAATGGGTTGACTGGCAAACACCTGCAAGTCAGCGTGGTGGCTCAGAGTTTTCCATCTCAAGCCAAATCATTTTCTAAAAGATATAAGCCATGATGATCAGAAATGTATGGAGTCAATTAGCAACATAGGATTTTCTCAAGTGAACTTGGATTTGAGAGACTTCAATTTTTAGGTTACTAATTTCAAACATTTTAAAATAACCTAGTTGCTTTAAAAGAGCTATTTTTTGCCAATCTCTGAAAGACACCCCACTCCAAGATCCCAAAAAATGAGTGAGTACCCAAAATCCCTATGCATTTTTTAGAATCTTAGAACAAATATGGAAGAGATTTTATTTTCTTTTTTGGAAGTAAGTAGTACTTATGGCCCCTATATTTGTATTTCCTATGGTTTTACTCAATGCACCTCCATCCTGTCCCTGCAGGGTATTTTGCTTTCCCAGCTCCAGCAGCTTCCCCACACTGCACCAGGGCTGTTTCAGGCCAGGTATATTCATGGAAAGGTCTGTCAGGTTCTTGGGAGCAACACATGGAGGCGTTTTTGCAATGTGCCTAATAGGATCTATTACATAAAAAACAATGAAATTCATTTCAGCTGAAATAAAATAAGAAAAGCTTATCCCTAAGGCTTCAACATCAAAACGGGGCAGAGGAGACAGACGGACGGATGGACGATGACAAAATCACAAGAAAACCCCCAAAACCAAACAGCAAAAATTACTTTCTTGATTTTGCTGTTTACATGTAACCAGCCCAAGACTGCTCACACTTTAGCCAAGACTTTCTGAGAGAGCTGAGCACTCAATCATCATACATTGCATGTAGTCTAGCATTAACTCCTCTCCTAGGTGGATGATTAAAATGTACAAAGGCCATTTAATTAGCACCTCATGTCATGCCTTATAACTTGCAGTCATCATCTACCAGACACAGCCACAGACGTGCATACACATCCACCCACACACTGTCATACCCCAGGAACACAAGTTCCTCCTAAGCAATTATATCTGTGTGCCCCCTAATTCTGATCTCTTGAGCATTTAATGCATTTGCTCTGGGGTCTACACAATCCTGCTCTAATTTTGCCAGGGGCCTTCATATCAAAGGCCTGAGCTGTGTGAAAGGTGATTTAGCAGAGATGGTGTCAGTGATTATTTTCAAAGGAACTGCTGCAGCCCCACCACGAGGGACACTGCAGCCTCCAGATAGGGGGCCCTTATCATATTTTCTATTCTCAGATAAGATTATGTTTCATTTTTTCATCCTC
Source organism: Illadopsis cleaveri (assembly GCA_013399915.1). Classification (NCBI taxonomy): domain Eukaryota; kingdom Metazoa; phylum Chordata; class Aves; order Passeriformes; family Timaliidae; genus Illadopsis; species Illadopsis cleaveri. The sequence goes on from VXBB01010834.1 coordinate 66,458, forward strand.
CTTCCTGAATGTTCTTGATAACAATTGGGGGCCAGTTTAATCACAGAGGTTGAAATAACCAAAAGGGTTCCTGGGGTAGTGGTGGGGAGGGCAGGGAACAGGGCCAGGTGTGTGGGGAGGGGGGAGAAGCCTCACTGGACAGAAAAGTTGGGTAAAAGCAACTAAGAAATAAAGCCAGCAGAAATGGGGTTATTTCAAAGGGAACAGCTGTTAAACTGCAACCAAACAAAAAGCACATGCAGCCAATGTTCTTGTGGTTGCCCATCAAAAACAAAACAAGTTGTTCACGCACCCGTTCTGTGGTCTAAACAAATTAGAGTGAAAACGAGATCAGGACAGGAAGATGGATGACCTCAAAACAATGGGGACAGGCCCTTTGTGAAACAGCTCTTTCTGCTGATGGTAGAGGGTCTCTAAACACTAATATCTTTACAATAAGATGAATCACTAGGGTATGATGTGAATTGGTTCCAGGGAACAAACTCTGACCCCTGGGATTTGATTCTACTTGGACTGAGCATAAGAGACCAGAGAAAGCAGTGAGTGCCCTGTGTTACTGCCCCAAAAAAGGATTCAGACTTGGACTCAGAGGGGCACAAGGAGCTCTGTAGCTTTGGCCAAGACTGTCCATTCCAGGACAACACAGTAATGTTACAGCATGGTGGATTCCCTGGCATATGTCCAGGGGGTTAAAAGCCCAGTCAGTACTTGAATGAGACTTTTTAAGAAACACCCATCTGAACTCCTCCACAACGACACCATATCCTCCAAGTCTGGTCTGAATCAGCACCTAAATGTTGCATCAGAAGGTGCCAGGCTCAGACAGTGGCAGTTAAGGGGCAGAGGTGGGGTGGGAAGATAACATATTTCAGATGGGTTATAAATAAGAACCATCCATTGCCTGCTGCTGTTTAGCATCCCCCCTCTCCCATCTTTCTACATTGCAAAAAACTGAAATACTCATTGTGCCTTGGTAGCATTACACCCAAACAACCCCTCATTTACCAGTGTCTGTTGTGTCAGTGCCATCATCCCCACACGCCAAACCACAGGGGACTGTTGCAAGAGGAAAATCCATCCCTGTGCAAAAGGAAACCGTTCTGTCCTTATGGACTGTTTGCAGTGAGGCATACCCTACTTTCCTGAGCTTGGAATGATTCCCTAGGGGCAGTCTGGACAACAAGAAACCATTGAGACACTGCCACCACAATATGACAGTGGTAGGGACAGGGCAGGCAAGAACCATTCTGGCCATTGTCCCTGCTTAGTCCTAACAAAAAATGTCTGTGTTTCCAAGTGCAACGTTGGAGACACTTAGAACTGCCCAGAGATCAGGTCACACATGAGGCTGCCAAACACGGATGGGTTGCAGGAGCCTGTTGTCCAGCTTTTGGCCACTGATGTCAGAGCTCTGTTCTCTCCTGAGCCTGGCATTTGAGGCTGGAACCAAACCTTGGACCTACCTTCCTCCAGTGACAACCAGTTCCAACTGAGCTGCCCGAGCAGAGCACTCGTCCTCCAAGACACTCCCATGCAGAGTTCAAAGCCAGGCCTGTGTGACCGTGAGGCAGCGGATGGCAGCTTACCACAGAGTTCCTGGTAACAAACTCTATTTGAAGACTCTCAGTGAAAAGTGTGTTCCTAATAGAGGATAACATTTCATGGTCATTATGCGATACACTTAACTTTAAAAGGAACAAAAATGCTGAGAAAGTAATTTTCTGAAAAGGACTCTCGGATTTCATTACTATGGGTCAAGTGCCTGGGGAGAAGAATTAAAGAAAAACACGAACTTGTGCACAAATTAATTAAAGATATTTCCACTAATAAATTGTCCCCATATCCCAAGGCAGAGCCTTCAGTTTGCAAAATGGGGTAATATTCAAGTTGTGGTTTTCTCCACCAGGCAAGCCGTTCAGCAACATTTAAAATCAAATGGACAGAGCTGGGGATGTGGAGTTTGGGAATAGGAGGGGGTTTGCTTTCTACTTCAGCCCATACAAAATTCAAGGTATTTTAGTGCATTTCTAAGGAAAAAAAAAAAAAAGAAAAAAGCGCCTTGTTATCCCCCAAGACTATGATGACCATTTAAATTCTTATTTTTCCTTGATGGAGCCAAATTCTCTAAACAAGATCCCCTCCTCTACATTTTTCCACCAAAATTGTGAAGGACTCTTCCTTTTGATGAAAGGTAGTGCCTGTGCTGTAACATGAGGAAATTGCAGCACAAGGAGAAAGAAAACAAAACAAAAATCCCAGAAGGAAAAACAGAATTCACTGTCAGCAGCTTTGAGGAACAGGCCCAATACAGCCCAGTGTTAGTGACCCACTTCCAGCTGCAGGAGCAGCTACACAAGAGCAGCTCATAGCAACAGTGGGATGGGCAGCTGAGCACCCTGGGTCTAAGCTTTTTCCAATACATGGCCAAAGCTTCTTGGTTGTCTTGAGAGGCTTAGTAACATATAGATCCACTGTCTGGGCAAGGCATCCCTAGATGAAAGTCCTGGGCTGTGCTGCAGCCAGAATGCATCACTGCATGGAAATTGTTGGCTTGTGAGGTGGTTGGCACAAAGGGTAACAGCTGAGTGCTCAGACACGTCTTCTCATTTTACCCTGTAACCACCAAAGAAAACTGAAGCTGAACTTGATTTTCTTTTATTCCTATGACACTCTCCCATTTTGTGGTGTTTTTCACTTAGAGGAAAGGGAGGTGGGAAGATTTGGAATCCATTAGCAGCACATCTTCTGCAAAGACCACCACTGTCTTAGATCACTACTGGCCTAGTGACAGATGGGAAGAATTTGGTCTACAAAGGAGGTAACCAACAAATCAAAAGAATGAGTCTCTCAGATACACAAATATAGCTAAATACTCCTGTCCTAAGAGTTGGAAGAGTTTATTTGATCTGTATAGACCTAGTCCCATTTGAACATCCCCGTTCTCACACTGATCAGGGACTGAAATGGAAGGAAACAGCTTCAAGCTTCTCTTTTCCTTTATTTTTTTTTTCCCCTTCTCCCCCCACCACTGAAATTTCACAGGCACCTGAATCTGATCACAACTTCCTCTGTCCAGTGTAAAGTTTAGTCTGAGAGAGTGCACATACCACAATACGTTGGGATAATATTAATGTATAGTATTTGAAGCCCCAGGGCCTGTATGTTTCATTAATTTCCTCCCCATTAAAGTAAAATGAGGATATCCTGTAGAGAATTGCAGTGAACCATTTGGACTGTGAAACTCGTCCTGACCCTGCTAAGAAAAACAGACAGAAGAGGAAAGAGCAACTGATCGCAATATAGAGCCACCCAAACGAAACACAGGGGCTCCTTGCTCAGCCCTCTCTGCACCACCACCATGCAAATATTTAGCTTAACAGGATGTGAAGAGCTGGTCAGCAAGCATTAAAAAAATACGCACTGATTTTTATTTGTTTAAATCACAAAACATTTCCCCTACATTCTTTGCAGTGCATTAACCTCAGGCGCAATTTCCACTCTGAGATTGAGCAAGCCGGGGACCTGGGTTGCACACAAATAATTCAGATTACTGCATCTGTTTGTGTGTGGTAGGAGCCTGAATACCAATCCTTGCTCATTAACCCTGTGCCAAACCCTTGAGGGCTGCCATCCTAAAGGAGGCATCATTTCCAGGACAACTGGTCCTTGTGGTAGTGAATGCCAGTCCATGAATGGCTGTCAGCTTTAGGACAAATCTAGCAGAGCCCAAGGCCTTCAAAAGCACAATGATATATGCACTCTACTCTGTTACCATCCTGGTTCTGGTGTTGTTCCTCACCTAAAACCCCTGACCCCCTCTATCCAGTAACCTTGGCCTCCACACCCTACACCACAGCTCTGGTATCCCCCAGCTCACTTAGCAATGAACAAAGGAGAAAAGTTCCCCCTTTGGTCTTGAAAACCAGGTGTATGCACATGGATTTCATATGCAGGAATGGTTTCTTTGCAGAGGACAAGGGTAGCCATTCAGACAAGGTTCAAGTTCTACCAGTTCCTTTTTTTCAGCTTTTTCAACCAGCTCTGCTGAAATGCCTGAGCTCCACTGCTCCATGGCAGCCAGCGAGCCAGGCGAGGTGGGAGGCAGAGCTGTGACCCCTCTGAATATCACTGAACAAGTGAAGAGACCCAAACAGAGCTTGCTGCCTTCATTTTTTGGCAGGCATCTACCTTGTTCTGCAGGTTTTCCTATTTGTCTAGCAATCTTCACGTCATGCCTGAAGTGATCCCCAGGAAGGGAAGGTGAAGCCTGGGGACCAGCCCTGCCCAGGGTACCTGCCACAGATTGCACAGCCCAGGAACTTGCACATAAACTTTCAGTTGTTCTGGGAAACCAAGCACCTAGATTGATCTAAATTACCTTCCACTGACATGAGACATGCTTCAAAAACACATCTGGGAAATTGATTTCCTCTTTGTAGCCCCTTCCAACACCAACCCTTTGAAGACCTAATTTCAGCCCCAAGTCATGGCACTGCCCTGGTCCCAAGGCTGCAGGTTAAAAAGCATATTTTGGAGGCAGTTTGTGTCCTGCCCTGGGGGAAGGAGGCAGTTTGAATTACCCTGAACTAGTCACTCTGGATTGCTAACAGACTTGCATGGCCAGGCTGCAGAGTCTGAGAGAGCACAGCAGGTTTGTGATGCATGGTATAGGGTGAATCCAGATTGGGGCAAATCTCAGAGGACTGGGAAGGTGCCCTTGCCCTCCCTACAAAACAACCCACAAAAAATCTAACAAAAGCCAAATAAAAACCCACTCACCCCCCCCCCCCCCAAAAAAACCAAAAAAACACTAAAACTCAACAATAACAACAAAAGAAAGAAAAATTCCTCTCCATGCTCCTGCCTGTGCATCAGGGTACAAGTCCCAGACAACTTGACCTCTGTAAAACTTCTGCAAATGGTGCTGAGACTCAGGGGCACAGAGGTGACAGTACTGCAGGGTAACATGTCCCTCCAAGGCAATAGCCAGTTAAAATCACCCCCAGCATGCACCCCCCTGAGATAAGAGTTAAGACTCATGGAATGATTAGGGAATTTGGTTGACTACCTCCCAAAATCTTAGTCCAGCACCTCACTTGCTCCTCACAAAGGTGTAACTCTAACTGATGGTTGTGACTAGCAAACCCATTGCCAATGCACCTCCCCTGCCAGAGGCTCATAAGAATTAGCCATTTGTACTTGCTTGAACTTTAAAAGTAAATCCCATTCTAGATAAACCTTATTTCCCAGGTCCAGTTATATTTACTTCTGCTCAGCTTTCTACCAGCTCCTTCCAACAAATCCCAGCACATTCTTCTCCCATTTCACTCTACATCTGCCCTTTGCCAACAACTTTCTCCCTCCTTCTACCCCAGAAGCATCTTACTCTTACCCATTGCCCAGCACACAATTCAAATGCTTCCCTAAATTCGAGCTGGGACTAAAGAATGAAGGTCAAATCTACATGTTGTGATGTTTCTGTGGCCTTTGGCTCCCAGGCAGCCACTTGGGCCCATTTCTGCTTTCAGGGCCCTAAACTGCATGAAGAATCTGACCTCTGGACATTACAGGAATGCACATAATAATTAATCACAAAAGGCTCCAAGCACAACATATATGCCTGCAATCCCATTTGCACCATTTAAGATCTGAAACAAGGACTTTTATGCTCATAATGGCTTGTACAGTGCCAAGCTCCCATCTGAGACTGTGAATGTATAATTTTCCCATTCTGCATGGGCCAAGCCTTCAGCCAGCTCTCATCACGGTGGGGGGGGGCACAGTCATGATATAATATGCAATAGTCTGATGATCAGTAATATTTCTTAATAAAAAAGCACATATTAAAAAACCCAGCACTAAAAAAACACAGCCCCCAGCTCATTATTTGAATAAGGAGGAGGGAAGAAGGTGTAGGGGGAAATTGTCTTAATTAAAATTCTCCCTTTCATCCTGGTAATTACATTCAAACAGGCGACAGCGGCAGCATCGCTGTTTGTCACCATGCCAAAAAAAGAAATTGATTTGATCACTGGGACATCATGTTGCATAAAATAAAATTCTTTAAAATTTGCCAGTTTTTTTTTTTTTTTTTAAACTATAATTACTTCTAGAACACTGCAAAGAAGGGTGAAAACAGAGAAAAAACAGAAAGGGAGACCCTGTGGCAGATAATATGCCAGTAATGATGGAAACACCTGTAAGCCAGTGGAGATCTAGCAGCTATCAGCTCTGGCTGCATTCCATATCCATTAGCTACAAGAGGCAGCTTGGGCTCCAGGAAAGGAGGGTGTTAGCTCTGACAACTGGTGAAAAGCTGATGAAAACGTACCAAAGGGGCAGTCACGGCACTGCCATTTGATAAAGAGGGGAAAAAAAAAAAAAAAAGCCAGAGGAAAGGGAGAAGAAAAAAAAAAAAAGCCAGGAGTAAATCAGTCTAATTAATGGCTTTGCTCATTTATCAGGGGCAAATGCTAATTATTCTTTTTAATCAGTTTTCTGCCACAGTTGCTCATTCTTTCTGATTTTTTTTTCCCCTGCCAGCTCTGCTTAGTGAGAGAGTCTAGAGAAAAGCAATCCAAACCTCTGGCTTATAAATAAGGAAAGCACAAGAGAAAATGAAAGAATGGATAAAATTGTTCTATGAAATACTCCCAAGCCTGTCTCCATGTAGAAACTCCCAGCATCCTTGCTGGTCTCCTACCTCCTTTCATGACCTACTGGGTAAAAACCAAAATGCAAGAGCAGTACTTGACAGAGGCTAAAGATCCTGCAGACAGCTTTTAAAGCTAACCTTTCAAACTCTGAACTGCTGCTCTCATAAAGCACATTGCTGTCCCTTATTATTCACCAACACCTGCATGGACAGCTTTTGTTCATATGAATCTGCAGGAAGCAACTCTCTGTGACAAACCCAAGAGCTTCTGTGTGTGAGTACCAGTGTTTAACTTTCCCTTCTGTTGTTTCATACATGACGCACAGGGCAGGGCTGCCCAAAGCAGTAAGCAATGATGATTGCACATCTCCAGGCACCTCAAGAGCTTGGCTTTGAGAAGGCAGCAAACACACCACCTTCTCAAGCCTTTTACAGCTGGTTACCCAAAACAGCCACTAATTGCCACCATAAATCTTGATCCTATTCATCAAGTGGTGAGCAGAAACTTGGGGTTTTGGTGACCAAATAGTCCATAAACACAGAGACTGAATCTGAAACAAACCCACAGACTTAAAAAAATTCAACCAAACTATCCAGCAAATTGCCAAAAGAAGCAAAACCAAAAGCCTACATGCAGGAGCAAAAGCCAGACTGAAATCAAATCCCAACAGAACAAGACTCAGTTCATGGCTGTCTGTTTGGACTAAGATGTGATGAGCACCCATGAAGAGACAAAGGTGAATCATGACTGCCAGACATGACAGACTGTATTTGCAAGTGTGTATGAGCAACATTGCCTAACCAACACAGACAAGACGTGAGATCCTAGTTTTTCTTGCCTTTAATTTGCAGAAGGAAATAAGTTGCTCACCCCAGTGAGTGAGGTGTATCAGCCTAACCAGCCTTCCCATTAAGAGCAATGCTCCCCATGGCAACAGGATCTGGAGGTGAGCTGTAAAAGGAAACTCTGTCACCAGAGCAGCTTTCTTCAGTCACAGTTTAAAGGTCTCCAGTAAGAATATAATTCAACAATCCAGTTACTGCATAGTAAATCCCCTGAGTACTAGATGTGTGTCTTGATAGCTGCTAAACCTCAGTAAACAAGTCTTTAATCATCCATTGGTAATTAATTAGCAAACAAGAACTAATTGCAACGAGATAGCTTCTTAGATTCAAGACAGTTGTTTTATGTTAATTAAATATAGAGGTCTGTGAGCTACACAAATACATTCTAACCAACATACATGCAGGTTTCTAAAATGCATTTGGTTCCTAATGAACCAAACACCATTAAAATTGTTTAAAGGAAGCAAATTTCAGGGTGGTGCAAAGACTGGCACCTGTGACAGGTGCCCACAAGCACAGATACACTCATGCAGCTGAAAACAGGACACCACAGAAAGGGATAAGCAAGCTCAGGAACTCAGAGCCCAGAGCCCACCACTCAGTGAAAGGCTGAAAAAGCAAGAAATAATAAATGAATGAGGAATTTGGACTCTACTACACTTGTAGTCTGTTCTATGCAAAATTACTCCTGGAAAAATTGTTTGCCTGGATTTGATGCCAACCCTAATGGCATTAAGTCAGACTTCTGTCACCAGTTTTGAAAAGAACCAAAGCTTTTACCCTATATTTCCAGACCTCACTTTATAACCCCTTAAAACAAGCAAAACCCTGGACCACAAAGTAGTATTAAAACAAGAGAATTCAAAGCCCCAATTTGGCATTACCACACCAAAGATTTCATGTAAACAAATGAAAATCTGTGTCTCTTACTCCCCCAGGTTGATCTGAATTACAGGTTTTATAGACCCCTTTGTCTGTCTTCGAAGACTCTGGGACCTTCTTCTCCCACATGTGCCACTCACTTGCCATGCAATATTTACCAGCACTTCCATGTGATGCCCTAGCAGCCATTTATAGTGTTAATTTTTAAGATTTGGTAAGATGCTGGGGTTATGTCAGCATATCCTAAGTGGGAGAGATCATTTTGAGTCCAGACAGGTTATGGAGAAAATGAACTTGCATGGCTCAGATGTCTGGGGCTGCAGTGCAGAGGTTCATGGGCAGGGAGAGACAAGGAAGGACAGATGACTCCTCACTGAAGAGGTATAAAAAAGAGGGATCAAGCCAGGCAGATGCAATTCAACAACTGTGAGGTAAATACACAATGGAAAAGCAGCAACTAAATGGTCTGGGATCCAAGTCCTAGATGCTGCAGCTCTTTGCTGTGAGGAGGCTCTGTCCCTTTGGCATGGCCTTCCCAGACACTGTACTATGCATGGTTGCGAGATAATTTCATCCAAATGTGCAAATATGCAAAACAGACCGTCCAAAGGGCTTGAGCTGAAATGCATTAATGACTACGACATCCCAAACTCCCCCTGTGCAGCTCAAACAACAGAACCTTGCTGCCCAAACTCTTCAAAGGGACTTGCACGCAACTCCTTTTTCATGCCAGAGCGTGGGGGAGGCAAAATCTCTACACTGCAAATGCTTATCTGTTCACATTTACCCACCCAGCAAGAGCTGGACTTGAACGGAAGTGAAAGGACAGAAGGTGAGATTTTTCATCTCAACTAGCAGATTTCATCTCACTCAGCAGCCTCTTAGCCCTGTAACACCCCTTTCAGGCCCCTGTATCCCTCTAAAACACACACACTGAGTACATGTTTACAAACACACCATTTATATGTGAGTGTCACATGCTCCCAGACAGCATGCCAGGAGAGAGATTTAAACAAAAAATATGTCTTTCTCTAAATACTGTATGTTCCCCCGGTCTATTCATTTCATTCTTCTTTAGCTATCAAAAATATATTAACCCCAAAGCCTGTTTCCATCAAAGTCTTGATTCCATGAACATTTAAAGATAAGCCTTATCTTATTACTGGTGCATTAACAACAGAAATCTAAAGGGCTACTGTCAATCACCTCCTTTTCTCTGTTTCTTTTTCCTCTCCCCTCGAAACAGCTTTGCAGAGCACAACTGGGACCTCGCAAGGGTTCTGCCAGACACAAACACAAACAGGCACCAGCAAGCACAACCCACCCCTGCTCCAGTGAAAAGTACCATGGAAAAAACTGATGGTTTGACCAGGGTCAAGCATGCACACATGGAAAAGGAAAGAGAGCAGCATCAGACAGCACCCACCCAAACTGGGAAGGAGCACACACAAATTTCTACAGACACATCCCTTCATGCAGAGCCTCATGGCAGATGATCTCAAAGCAATTTTCAAGGAGCTTTCCCAGGAGAAATTAATTACTTGAAAAATCCAAGGTCATAGAGGTCATCTGCACTTCCAACTCCATTGTATCTCTTGTTTTATTACAACAATCTTTTTCCCTTGCCATCCTTAATTCACTACCTTTTCCCTCCACATCGTCTTCCCAACATAATTTTAAATTATTCTTAGTAGGATATTTGCATCAAACTCAGGCATCATCCAAGTATCTTGGCAGGGATGTTTGTTTGAGCTTTTAAAATTAAAAGGTTGTAGATTACTTATGGAAAACAGTAATCATTCTCTACAGTGATCTTCTGGGGCAGAGCAAACTCTGCAGTGGACTGCAATTCTATTCCTCTGGGGCAATTAAAATATCCACCTTAATTTTGCAGCAATGTGTTTTCCTTCCCTTGCAATTTTTTTTGCTTTCTAATTAGAAGTTTTAATTCTGCAATGAGTGTCACTAAGAGACTGAGCCAAAAATAACACAGCCTGTTCCAAAGGCCCTTTGAAAAGCTTTTATTTTTAAAAGCCAGAACAAGACAGACAATCCAAGAGTGATAAATCCAAGGTTTCTGAAAAGAGCGGAGGATAGCAGGAGGGCAAAGAGACAGCTAGGGATGAACAGCACGCACAGTGCAGCTCATAGTAAAAACAAACTTCTTCTCAAACGCAAAATTCAACTGCACAATTAAGTTTCTACCAGAGATCTTACCAAGCCTTGTTACAGGCCAGAATAGTCATCACTGTGGACTTTCAGACTCAAGGCCTGATCCCCTCTAACATCAGCAGCCCCTGGACTGGGTTTGCCATCCTATTTCTCCAGAGCTCAAACTTCGAATGTCTTTGCCTGAGGTCTGTCCCCCGAGCAATATGGGAGAGCACATTTCCTTCAGCCATGAAAAGGAATACTCTTCTACTACTCTTCTGAAAACATGGCTCTGGGACTCTCTATCATGGCCCTCCAGTCGGATGAGTGCAGTGAAACCACTGCACATGGTCAGTGGCTTCCCGGCCATTTATGTCAGATCAGTTTTATCTTCACAGGCCCAGCACAGTGAATCCACCACAGCCAGGGCAGCACCACAGATGTTCAGGACTGTCCCATCCTGTGCACAGCTGGAAGCTGGAACCAGACTACAATTGCTACAAATGATGCCTCTAGAAGAGTTTTATTGCACTTTCTGTTCACACCTTTTTCAGCAACTTATGTGTTGTATGCCCTAAGTTCTAGGAAACATCGGATCTTCAGGTCAAAACTCTCACTATAGGAGGCTGACACAAAGAAGCAGCAATGAAAACATTATCTAAGGATGATGTTCTTTCAAGCTACAGGAATTTCAGGGTGAACAAACCTGATTTTAACTGTGGCTGCACATGGTCTAACACAGATTCATAGAATCACTCAGATATTAGGAAACCATCTAACACCAACCTCTGCTGAAAGAAAAGTTATTTCAAACCTGGCGACTTTATCCAGGTGGGTCTTGAAAAATTTGCAGGAATAGAGATTCCAGAATTTGAAATGACAGCCTGGTCCAACATACATGGCTTTCTAGACTGAAGCACTGTCCTTTCCATCAAGTGTACTGAAGGGGAGAGACAAGGTTAAATTGTGCAAAATGGTTTAACAGGTCACTGCTGGAGACAGAAAAGCATTTAGGTGTTCCTCTGAAGTACTGTTTGTTATATCACATAAACTTGCATTCAGATAAACTTGTCTACAGCATCAATCAAGTCACGGCCAGCAGCTCAAGGCAGAATTAAAATCAGGTTACATCTTATGGATTCTAAGAAAACAGAAGAATGAGCTGTAGGTCTTCCAAAAACACTGTGCAAGGACACAAGATTTTAACCAGGAAAACACATTGGATATTTATGCATGCTAGGAGTTTATTTTTCAATAAGGTACATGTGCCTAGACCACAGGATGTTTGAACTGTGCACATCAGGTCTTTCACCCACTGTTTATATGAATGTCATTCACTATCAGGTCTCTGTGGAAGATAAACAGATTGAAGAGAGATGTGGACATATCAGAGTTTTGCATTGCTTCCGCCTCTAACTCTGCTCCTGGTGCTATAAGAATCAAAACCTCTTGCCCAGAAGCATATCAGAAAAAAACAGGGAAGGGAGAGAAGGCATTGGTCACAAACCAGGAGGCAGAGAACAGTGCAAATCAAAGACATCTACACCAAAATGTTTAGAGATGGGTATTCTTAAGACCATGGGACACTCAGGGCAATTTTTCAGGTGTCTGAGGGCAACAGACACAAACTAGCTGAAACTAAGACCAAAAAGACACCTGGCAGAAAATACTGCACATGCACACCAGAGGGACTGGCTAAGGGGACTGCAGGATGGCCAAATCTTTGCTGACATTTGCATCACCGGGTTTCTTCCTCACCCCAGCACTTGTGAAGTTTCAGGACCCACAAAGTCAAGCAGTAGGCTTAGACTTATGAATGGTGCAGGGAGAAGGGCCTAAAGACTAATCACAAATTGTATTATTCTTTGATACAGTGCAACATCATGGTCAAATGGACAAAAAACATGGGCACAAGCTCTAAGCCAGTATTTTTTGGTAGAGACATCCTTGTCCTGTTTTTGCAGTGGATCATCCCAAGGTTTCACATACACCAAAAGACAATATCCAAATGTATTCAGTAGTCTGTGCTCATGTTCTACCTTCCTTAGATGCTTTCCCTTAACTTTTCCCTTCCTCTGCAGGAATACCAGAGTTTACTGTGTATGTGAGGAGAGGTTTAGAGACTATTGAACAGGGTATGCCCTATAAAATAAGAGGTTAAATCCCTGTAATTCAGGGGAAAATGCCCTAACTGTTGGACCAAGGTCACTCCTGCAGCCATAATAAACCAGGTAGAGCAGTTTGGTTTGGGCTGTCAGCTGCATGCTGTAGGCACACTCCTACCCCTGAAGTTAGCCATGAAACTCACTCTGACTGTTTTAAGAGTAGGTTTAGGGTTACTGCTTCTGAAAACTCCATTCATGGGATACCCCCTTTATCTTCCAAAAGGTAATGAGAATAACGATTCAGCCAATGTACCTGACACAGGGCGGACAGCTAAGAGCAGAAAGGATATTTGCAGCACTCATTTTTACATTCAAGCTTTTAGAGCACAAAATACTATCTTGGCTGTTATCTGAAGGTCACTTACATGGACTAAAGATTAAGACGAACAAAAGGCAGATGATATGGGGAACTCTCCCTTTACACATTTTATAACACTGCCTGATAGAATTAACAAGTAAGAGGATAGCAAGACCATGTGCAATCCCTCAACAGCTCCATAATTCCAGTGTTACTGTTGGGTAGCTCATAGACCCAGACTGCAAAAGAAAAGAGCAAGTAACAAAATAGCAGCTTTTAGTGACAAAATGAGGTCTTAAGCCTGTGACAAATAACAACTTGATGGGGGTACCAAACAGTTTACTGACAAAAATTGTTGGTGAAACAAAGGGAGAGAGAAGCAGCAAGGATGGGGTAAAGTAACTTCTTCTGCATGGGAGAACCAATAAATTCACCATTCAAATATCTGCAAACTCAGAGTGGAAAGACCACTTCCCTTGCATTTGAGGTACTATCATGCATTTCCCTTCAGGCTATGATACCATGAAAGCCCAGTGTACTTCCTGTGTGGCACACTGTCCCCTGGCTGAAGGACTGTCTTTTGAAAAGATGAAAACATCAAATGTTGGGTATTTCCTATGAAACATCCCTAACCACAGGTTTTAGAGATGCAATCTAACTCTGCTGCAGCATGGGGATAAAAGTACATATAACCCCCTACTTTCTGTTTTGTGAGCAATCAGAACATCAAGGCATCATTTGAGCAGTCACATTTACTGGAAGAAAATGCTACAGCAGAGCATAGGTCTGAGCCTCCCTGGGGTGAGTGAGAGGACAGTATGCTGCTGCTTAAGGCACTAATCCATGGGCATGATTAAAAGGGTAAACCCTGTAACAGATTATTGTCCTTGTCAAATTAGAGTGGTAACTTACCCACACCATCCCCAAGGTTTTGGAATGAAGATTTCCAGATGCACACCCCCACGTCACTACCTGGGGCCCACACCAGCACCATGCATTATTTCCCATTCCTACAGATGAGCCCCAATCCTCACTTAATGCATTGCACTCAGTGAATTTCCCACATGGCCCTGAAGGCAACCTTGTCTCTGCTCCTCCTTGGAATGACAGCTGCAGGGTAAGAACTCCAAGTCCCAGTTTCAAGCTTTTTGTTTCAGAGTCTCATCATTTCCCATCCCGAGCTGGGTGGGGAGAGATAAAGGCCATCAGTCTGTCTGCAGAACAGGCTGGCTCTGTTTGCCCCATGCCCCAGCCAACAGAGACTGTAGACTTTTAATGGAGCACTCAGGTTTCCATTGATGCCAGCTGCAGATAGAACAGCCCAGCAGCAAACAAATTCAGTCCCTGGGGGCTGCTCAAATTCTCCTCCTATTTGTTAGTTTACCTGTAAAATACAGTTGGGCTAATTCTTGCTGGTGTGGTTGTAAAGATATGTTTCCCTCCTCTTTGGAGCAAGTAGGGGGAAAAACCAAACAAGTGCAGCCGGGCTAATGGAGTAAGAGAGCATTTCCCATGGCTTAGGAAACAGCAAGCATTTTCTGCTGGGGATTGTTTGCTGAACACCCTGTGCAGAGGTGAAGTTGTGCAGCACTTTATAATAACTAAGACCCATTCATTACACACAAAGGTGCAGGAGGCATCCTAATAATTCCATGTTCAGATGGGCTGAAATACAATAGCTCCCCACGATGTCAGCTGTTGAATTTATTATACGCTTATTACAAGGTCAAGAAAGGAGAAGGAATTATCAGCAAATGTCTTATTTGATTTTTAAATGTTAACAAAAACACTTTAATCACACCTGAAAGCATCATGATGCTGAAACGGACCACCATGCTAACCTGTAATTCAAATCCCCACTTATTCCATAGTGAAAATGACCCAGAATGTCTCCTCAGACTCCTGTTAGGATTCATCCTTGTCACCAAAGTGTTGTTTAATTCAACTGCAAAATTTGCTGCTTCTTACCCCTGAAAGCCTTACAGGCTGTGATTCAGACAGGAGCCATGAGAGAGAAAAGCTGCAGGGCTTAAACTGGGTCCAGGCTGTGTTTGGATGCTTGGCACCCGAGTGTTTGATGACAGCTCTGGTTTAGGACTGCAAGTGCAGGATCCTTAAATCACGCTGTGAACACAGTCTTGCAGGTCAAGATTAAAATGCATCTACACAAGAAAAATAACTTGCATATCACCTGTGTACAGCACATTTTGCACCAAAGCAGTCCACATTCCTAAGCATCCTCTTACAAACTAAAAATTTAAATTTTTCTAAGAAAAATGGATTCTAGTAAAACCCAAAAATAAACACATGCCTTGAGGCAGCAGGCTCCACACAGGTCCAGTTTTGCAGCTGAACCCAAAAAAAAGCAGAGTGAATAACTCTAAAAATATCACCTAGAACATAGGTGTAGGTAGCTTGATTTAGGAAAAACTTCTGACAGTTTTCCACAAGATAATTGCATAAGCAAGCTAGGGAAAAATCACATAGAGAAACTCATTATAGGCTGAGCATGAGACTGTTTGGAGAACATTAAGAGAATAGTTATCGATGGTATGCTGTTTGGGAGGGTGTATTTAGCATGGTTCACAGAAGCCTGTCCTTTAGCTAATTCTCTTCAATATTTCCATTAATGATCTCAATGACTCAATAGATCAGTTAGAAATGAATATGCTGGAGGAACGGACTAGAATTTGAACCCAGCAAACTGTGACAGTAGTCTGGAAAAATAAGAAGCTATTTAAGAAGGGATGTTCAAATGTGTAAGTACAGAATGAGAAATGAAAGCCTGTATTAACAAACATACTCAGAGGCATCATGATCTGAGCTCATACATTAAACTCAAGGCAATAAACTAATTGTGCAAAACCTACAGACAGGGAAGCATAAACAGGAAGATATCCTGAGACACCCCCAAAATTAAAATCCTACTTGAACTAGTCAACACTCGTGAGGTCTTAGCTAGAGAACTGCCTGGCTGAGAGAAATGTACTTAAGAAAAGACACAGACCTTTTGGAGAAACTCAGAAAGACAGAAACAAGCCCAGGTCCAGGAAACACAGCCCCCAAGAGGAGAGATTGTACCAACAAAGAACATTTAGTCCAGAGGAAAGATTGATCACATCCATGCTCAGTCTTCGAGTATATAAAGAATGCTGCAAAGTGAAAAAGAATAAACTGTTCTCTGTATTATCACAGTGGATAGGGATAAAAAAAATATATATAAATAGGCTTACACTGCAACAAGGAAGATACCAGGAGAAAAAAAAATCTGTTCCCTTGCTCTCCTAAACAACCCTTATGATACTGAAGTCCTGTGACAGCTAGTAACAAAAATCTCTAAAAACCAGTTAGCTGCACACCAGAAAATAACACATATACAACTGATCCTTCCTTTGGGTAGGCAGAGGGACAAGATGACTTTAGGATTTCCTTCAAAACATAACAGTTCCTGCCATTCTATATACATCTAATAGATGACAGCTCCTCACTGAAAAGGTGCAGAGAGATGCTTGTCAATCACAGATTCTGAAGAGATCTTGCTAATGGAACAGAAAAAAATGTTTGCTCTCTTAACATTTTTATATTGATAACAAAACAAGCCACAGGATTCCAAGACAAAAACGGAGATGTCAGAAACATAGTGGAAGCTCAGTACACATAGCTCAAATGGGATTTGCTGCTGTCTTAGACAGACACTTCTGTATTGACATCCAACTCATACATGTAACAGAGCTTCTCCTCTTCACACACAAATGCCAAAAGCTGGAATGGATGTGGCACTGCTGCTCTGTAACTCATTGTGCTATTGCTGACCACCCCTCCAAGAAAGGCTGCACACCTGTGCTTAAGTGAAGGGATTCTCCCATTCTAAAATGTGCAAGTCACTCACCTGGATTTGATATTTTGAGCTCAGAGTGACAGAAACTCCAGTACCACAAGCACAAAACAGGGAGATTGGCCAGAAACCGAAAGACACCTAATTTGCAAGTGAGGAGACACAGGCTGTTTACACCAGAATGTCTCAGCTATAAACATTTAATTAAATCAGCCTTTTTTCAATCATGGCATATTTTCTACATCACTGCACATTTTCAACTTGTTGGAAAGCCTCTCCTGATGTTCCCTTTTTAAGACAGTGAAAAGCTGGACTCGAAGTTACTGCAACAGGCAGGAGCCAGGAGCAGCCCAGTGTTGAACAGTGACACTGGATTTTCTTAGCCACTCAAGTATTGCCCACCTCAACATCCACACTACCTGCAAAAGTCCTTCCAGCAAAAAACTCATTACATGGTGCTGACAGTGCTAGCTTAAATTTCAGAGGAAAATAAAAATTTCATCTTTACAAACTTAAAACAGAATCTGCTTTCACTATCAGGTGACAAACTCTAGAATTTGTGTTTGTGATCTAGAACTGCTCAGCAAAAAGTGGAGATGCTCAATAATATTTATTAATTATCAACTCAGTCACTTCTATTGATAGGTATAAAAATGACAAGTTCACTAAGTGCACGATCAGCAGAAAATGACTGAAAAAATGCTTCACTGACTACTGACAGCATTTTTAAATGATTTACACACTAACAGACATATATGTCTTAACTACAGTAAATTACCAGTTACCATTTTCTTTAAAACAGAACTTACAAGGAATTACAGACCAGTGTCAGCTTACTTCAATGCCAGCTAAAAGCATGAGGCATCAATCAAAACCAGGCTGCCAATCATCCTGATCAATGTCATTCACTAAGCACCAAAAAAAGCCACGGAAAAGTGGCTACCTCTACTATACTGGAATTGTACACACACATTCATAAACCATTTGGTTACCAAATTTCTTTCCTGCAAGAAAAGCAAAGAAGAAAAGGACAGAAGTAAGAACCTGGTTTTAATCAAATGAAAGATCAAACAAGTGCTAAGAAAGTCCACACTAACTCAGTGTTGCTTAACTAGTGACCCTCCAGAAAGGGAAGAACTATAACTGGACAAGATTTGCAAAAAGCAGAAGGTTAATTTAGTCAGCCAGAAGAGGAGGAAGAACTTAAGTACCACCCAAAGCTAGGCTGAAATTGAGTACTGAGGCGTGAAAGTTAACCATCAATAACACATAAATTGAACTCCGTGGATACATTAACAGAAGAATCCAAGATGAAAGATTTGGGCATCAATGTGAATGCTCAATAGAAATGAACACTCAATAGAACAGGGACTCTGCACAGCAGGACTCTGTGGGATGACGCTTAAAAGGGACAGATAATATTGAAATTATTAAAATTCTACTTATCAATCTTCATTTGGAAGAGCATATTGATTGACTAAAGCCATTAGAAGCATGGATAGTTTTTTATTCCAACACAGGTTGCAAAGATTTGCACTTCTGAAGAGAGATGTCATCTGATAAACAAACTAACAGCAAGAAATAAGGGAAATCACGACTTCTGTTCTAACAGAACATGAAATCAACTCAAAATAGCAAATTATAATTGCAGTACCATAATTAGCTTGTGGGTTAGAGTGCCACAAGATACCTTGGAAAATGCATTTCAGCAGTTTTTTAAATGATTGTGTATTTGTCTGGCTAACAGAAAAACCCACACTTACTCTAGACAGAACAAAATTATGGATTTTCAGGCTCAGAGGACACAAGATATCCACCAGTTGTGAGGAGACTTGGAAAACAGTTTCCTTATATAGGTTATTCCAAAATTATCCATGGCAGTTTTTGTACTTTTCAGGAGTGTGATGCTGGAAACATTAAATGCTAATGTTTAAAAATCTATCCTATCTCCCCTTGAATCTGCTTTAAAACAAGAGAGAAGAAAAATGAGGCAAGGGAGCTTGAACAACTCCAAACACATCAGCCCACAAGGCTCCCTCACACCCAGCAACTCACTATGAATGGTGTGTTACAGACAGCCCAGATCAGCAGACCAGGGATGGGGAAATCTCTTCAGGCAGCTCTTCTACATTATAGGACTGAAAACTGGAGCTGCAGAAGGGCCAGCGCAGCAACTGATTTCCAAAGAGAAGGAACTTTCCTACACTGGTGGCAGCACAACTGGAGTTAAGTGGACAAATGCGCTGCGGTGAAACACTCCAACAACTGACCTATTTGTCATTCAGGTTTGAGACTTTGTCCTTACACCTTGTGTACAATCTGTGAATCTGCAGCCTTTCCCTAAGCTCAGGCTCCTTGGAACAGACAGGTCTGATCAGGAATATGAATGCTTCCTACCTTGAGGAACATTTCCTGATGATCCGACTCAAGAAGCAAAACACACCTGCAGGCAGGAGGTGGGAGCTAATCCCTGTTGTGCTGCAACCCTACAGAGAGAGCTGATCCTTCTGCAATTCCGAACTGCCAGTCAAAGCTTTAACATCTTAATACACAGCATGCTCTAATTAAAATTTCTAATTAAGGGGAAAAAAACCCCACCCCACACTAACCAGCAAAACTGATGTTGCAAATTAGCAAGCCTTATGTAGAAATTGAAGGTGGTCTTTGCTGCTCTTTCATAGATGACTTTAATGTTAGTATTTCAAGCAAATAATTGTGGACAAAGTCACCACAAGTTCATTTCTGCCAATTTTAGTAGTGGGACACAAGTACCAATTCCTACATGAGCCTTCTATGTTAGGGTATGGCAATCCACAGACAATCCATTTAAGCACCTCCCTTTGGAAGATGGACGAACCCAAATATGGACCATATGGACAAGCTGTCTCCATTGCCTCAGTGAAAGATAAAGTTATGACAGATTTCCTCTTACTTTTGTCGTAGGAAAGAAATGTTCTGAGGAGTCCAGACTAACTACCCTCAAGGCTGGCTACAGCAGACTCATGAGTGCCCTTCACATGGCAGCAAGGGAAATGAGGGAAGAAAAGCAGCAGGAGCCACAGTCTGAAGACTCAGGTCCACCTCCATCCCACATGTGGCAGTGGACAACTGATCAAATTCATTCTCCCACTTTTGTACCCATCAGTTGGGCATCAATTCACTGCACAAACACATAAGAGAGGGCAAGTTGAAGATAATGATGTGGTTTTGAAATACATCATATATCAAAGGCAAAAACTGTCAAAGTGTCAGCACTTAGTACTGAGAAATCAAAATACTTTGTAAGAGCTTTTCTCAATACTGATCTCACCGCAACTTCAGCCTTAAAAGAAATTGTATATGATAAACTGTGATGCTTAAACATTAATATACCTGTTTTAACAACAGAATTACTAAATAAACGTACCCAGATACCATTATTACAGCAGTTCGAGGTCTCTACAAATACATTTCAGCGTAAACCCATGCCTCTCATTGACTTTTGTGTTCCTGACAGTTCTATTTTCATTCCAATCTGGCAAACCTCTGTGCTCTTCCACTGTTCTAAATTCAGACCTCTGTCTGAAACTGCCCTGTCATGCCATGCTTTGCCAGATGGCAAATGAGATTTACAGCTCAATTTAGAACTGGATGGAGACCAAATTGTCCACTTACCCAGTGGGGTTCTAAGCACAGATCAATCCATCTTCACAGTTAAAAAAAACACGCTCCCCTACCCCCACCTCCACCACTGAGGTATAAAAGTGATTTGCATTTCCCCCCCAAATAAAATGCTTCTCTTGCCAGAGCTCCCCAACAGTATTTTTAAAAGGCAAGATGACACACCACCATCCCTTTCTTTTCCCTTCCACATTCATCAGCAATTGAAACCTACCTTAGTTCATCTAAAGACAAAACAAATTAAGATGTACATGAGAAAACTCACTTCTCAGATGCCTGATTTTTTAGGGGGAATCATTTTTGTTATTCCTGCACAATAAGTAACTATGTAGCCCATCTGCATTTCTACTGTCCTCACAGACAGCATGACCAACACTCTGCAGAAAAAGAATTCCCATATCCATTTAACAGAGGTGGGCACCAATGTAGATAATATTTCAGTAACTTAACAGTGTCTAGGAGAGCTTCTGAAAGACCTTGATCTTTCCAGGTAACAAAACTACGTTCTCAGAGAGTGCAGAGTTCAAGTCAGCTTTGGTTGAAGTGAGGCTGAAGAAAGAAAACTAGACGATGGATCACTTACATTAGCAAAACCTAAGAAATTTAGGCAACACCTCTGTGTGGGGTCTAAGTTTCAGCTTGTCCTTATGGAATGCTGTTTTGAGAATTAATTCACCATGAGGGCATGGATCACTCCTAACTGTCAGACTGAAGTTATAGGCACTAAAATATCAGTTTTCACAGAAAATAGCATAAAAGAACTGGCTCCTACACATCTGAATGGGGGCCACATACAGCCTAATAAAAGCAATTTTGTGGTCCAAAAAGGATGGAGTCTCTCTGATTGACATGAATAAGGCCCTTGAGAAATCTCAGAATGATCAACCAAAACACAAGAAGACTGCATGACTTCCACTCAAAGGAGAAGAAATTGATCTAAACAGAACATGCTAGAGCTAATGAACAGCCTAGCTTTCTTAAAGGATCCAAAATAATCAGATCAGTTTAGTGCCAAATGCCAGTGCAAGGGTGTTAGCAGGCACCTCATTCACTGCTGGGGTTGTCAGTTTAGTAGTACTTGATCCAGACCTCAAATTACCTTTTGGTTAAGAAATATGAACTAGAACAGACAGGACTGGCAAGGACTCAAAAGTCAAAAAGACAGTCTTGTTTTTAAGAATGTGCCTTGTAAAGCAATGTAGGGTTGAGATTTACCAAAAATCTTGCAGTATTTTCTGATTCAGTTCAATAAGTTCCTTTCACAGCTGTGAAATATAAAAAGATAAGAATTTGATAGATTCTCTGTCCTGTCCTTTACTAGAAAAAGTATACAAATGTATACTTTGTATAATGTATCAGAAATCTATGGCTTAGATGCCCCTTAGAGGACTCAACTTTGACGAGCAACAGTCACCTTGAGGGGGAAGTGGATGATCGGAGTCTTGCAGACTGATTACACCATATTGGAAAAGCACTGGTATCAGACACACAAATGAAAACAAAGAGCTGTAACACTGAGGAATGGAAACCCAACAACTGGAACTTCAACAAGCACAGCATGCACAGCAAGAGATGTGAGAAAGACTCCATGTTGTGATGTTGACAATGGGAAATAAGCAGATCCACTGTACTCCTTTTCCTCGGACATTGTCAACAGCGTAAACTGACATTTTTAACCTGGTTTTGCACAGAACAGCAGGAGAATTTGTGGGGAATCCCAGAAGACTGCCAGCATCTTGCTTAAACTCAGCCTCCCCAAGCCCCTGGATTCCTTCTGGGTGCCCATCATCTGGCAAAATTGGCCTTACCACATATTGCAGTCATACAGTCCTTCCCCTTCTGCCAGGCTTGGCAGGTTAGCTCCCAGTGCTAGGCTCTATCTTAAAATAATTCTATTTATATCCTCAACAAGTTTGTTTAAAACTCATGTGTTTGTAAATGAAGAGCTTTCCAGCTTACTGTGGATATTAAACTAAAAGGGAAACATGAAGGGGTTTTGAAACTACTAATAAGGTAGCATTCCTCTGCTGCCTTTGATCCTTCATTTCACAAGATCCCAGAGCACTTCACAGATGTAAACACAGAGCTGCTCTCCCAGCAGAGAGAGGCAAACAGTGCTGGGGTGGACTGTGGCTTTACCACTGCAACTCCCCATGAGTTGTGATGGGCTCTCATTTTGCTTTACCACCCCATGGCTGTTCAACTGCAGAGTCTAACAGTCAAGGAAACCACTATTACCCAGAAAGAGATGCCCTGTATACATCAAGAATTCCCCTGGTGCAGATGGCTCACTTTTCCACAGTCAGTTACTTGCAATCAGCTAATACAGGATTAAAGAGACAGAGCTATTTTCAGTTGAACCAGAAACATACACAGAAAGGACACTAGTGCCTCAGGCTTTGGTCAACAGACTGGAGTTGATGGCTCTGTCCCAGACATTAAATGCATTGCAGTTTTTAATAGAAGCTGTTCTTTAAGAGCTGGGTTGCAAGCCTGATGCAAACCCTTCTGTCTCAGTTCCAGCGAAAACCCGCTTTTTAGGTGGGGAGACTCAGCTTTGATTCCAAGCAAAGGATGCCACCTACTGAATCCTTCCTACCATGAGCACAGCTCTGACCCCCCTGGCTCCAGACCTCTGGCACGATCACAAGCCAGACTGCAGTCCCAAAATAAACTCCAAGGAAAAGCAGAAAACAGGCTTGCAAAAACGAAGCTTTTCTCCCTGCTACTCTCCCCACAACCTGAAGATGTATTATTCACCAAACATCTGCACAGCTACAATAATTTCTAGTTTCTCAACACTGACAACCTTATCAGTGTTAAAAAACCTTACATTTTTATTCCATTTTGGATTCATTATAATACAATCTGACAATATATGCTAGTGCAGTACATTCTGCAACATTTAACCCACGTTCCCAGTTCCCGTTCTTAACTTCACGGCTTAATGACAGAGTCAGTAGATCACAATTTGACCCTGTTAATATTTTTTTAATGCCATTTTTACAAATTACAGCATAATGCACTGATTATGAGGATGAAAGGAAAGTCTCTACGTCTGTCTGGAAACCAAATAAAAGAATGTTTGAACATCTGTTCATCCTACAAATATCTCTAAAAGCTTTGATTTTCCCATAATCATTTTGTTCCACCATTTCACCCTTTTTCGAATGTGTATCCAACAGCCTCAGGACAGCAGCCAGAGATCTGCAGTAATAGCACATTATAATCAAAGTTCTTGGGCACACTTATGTTCTCCCTTTGGAATTCTACATTGGGAGAAACAAAAAACCAAACCCCAGTCTTTAAGAGATCACTCCTCAGCTGCATATCCTACACAAACCTCTGGAACAGGAGCAAAATGAGAGGATAAGGCTTTGTGACAGGGGCTTTCCACAGAGGATTCCAAGGCACAAGGACAGGGTAGGGTGGCAGGTGAAGGAACAGCCTGCTCCTGTGGGTCCTTCAGAGCTACCCAGAGTCAAAGCCTCAACAGAGGCAGCTCCTCAGTGCACACAGGAGCTGGGATGAGCTGCAGGCCAAGAGCCTTTCCCACTTCACTGGGCTCCCAGCAACTGTCATGGGAGCCCTGCCACGGATCCCCAGGGCAAAAGCAGAGCCAGAGCAAGCAGAAGCAATGAGCAAAGAAGGAAATGGGAGCACTGAGGAGGAGATCAGGTCGTGAGAAGATGAAGAAAAATGCCAAGTTAGTATGCTAGTCTGGAAATGAAATGGAAGATTGGAAGATTTTAAAAACATGTTTACAAGAGACTGGATGAGAAAGGGATGTAGGTCCAACTCTGGAATTACTGCTGCTCACTCCCTTGAAGTACCCCAAGCAAATAAACCATTGGGCTCCCTGCACTAGGAGTCCTTTCAGCCAAACAGAGGGCTGCAAATCTAAGTGTTCAGGATTAATGAGTTTTCAAAGGGATCAGGTTCCATAACAATAGACTCACTGATCCTGTTAAGGGCAATCCATCAGATAGGCTTTTGTAAAATTACATATCCCCATTTACACTGACAAACTCCTCTCCAGAACTACTCAAAACTGTCTTAGAAATGAGAAAGACAAAACCCTGTAAGTGCAAGGATAACTCAGGAAGCACCTTTCCTGATCACTCCCCTTTTCTTTCCAATACTCCAAATTAGCAACCTATTTAAAATTTGGCAAGGACACTAGAACTATACAGATACAAATATAAGTTCCTTAATAACTAGGAGTATTTAATTAGGGTTTTTTTATACCCATAATTCTTAGATTAACCTGGGATGATAGTAACACTGTTCCTTTAGTGTGATCTGTTTCTCTGTGTTCCATCACTGCAGTACCTTAGGCAGAGGTAACAGTGCAGAGTACAAAACAGGATTTGATAATGGCTTAAAAGAAAGATAACATTATGAATATTCTTTCCAAAGACTGCTTTTGAGGGTGTTTGGGAAGAAGAGAGAAATGGGGAGGGAGAGGTGACAGGGGTGTGAAATGCATTTTTTCCATTACAGAAGGATACATTTTCCAGCAAGGCTGGCAGCACAAGTTACGTTAAGCCAATAGCTGAAGTTGCCTGCCTAATTCCTCTGGGATCACACTGAAAGCACACCCCATAATCTTAAGGGATGTGCTAAAGCTTTGCTGGGACTCACTCAGCAGAAAGTGTTTGGGATTACACAAAGCACTAATTCTGTTCTGATTTAAAGGGGGACCATCAGTCATCAGTTTAGACACCAGGCTTGGTCTGTCTCACAACTGTCCAGCTGTAAATATCCTCTCAGTAGCTGACAGCTTTGCCATTTGTAGCCACTTTGGCTACCTAGAAATTAAAAGGAGAAGACTGGAAAAAATCAGGATCATGTTAGCATGATGGACTCATGCCCATCAAGGGATATAATAATATGATTAATAAGAATGAATGTAGCAATTATTTACCTCCATGGGCAACTAATGCACTGACATTATACATACGGTCACCATCTGTAGCTGACTTCAGCAAATGGGTCACAGGCTGCTATTCAGCATCAACAAGCAGGTATTCTTTTTGTTCAAAAGGCAGGAACTAACATTTGCCATGCTGCCAAGCCCGAGTCCTGTTTCTGTTCCACACTGCAGCTTTCATACTTGTGGAATTGCTGTAAGTTTTCATGCTAAGGTGTCCTATACTCTGTATGCAACAAGGAAGGGATGTTACTAGTGCTCTCCTTTTTATGAGCCTAGGACATGAAACTGAGAGAAAGAGCTAAAGTAGCCATGAAATCCCTATTAAGAACTAATGGTTTCTAAAGCATCTTGGAGACACTCATTTTATAAGGCTTATGCAGCAATCTTCTATCATTATTTTAATGAAAGAAAGCCCTTGACTATTTCCAGAGGCAACTTTTTCTTTCACACACCAAAGGCATTTTAGTTACAAAAAAAAAAAAGAAGGAAAAAGACAAGGAAAACAGTTTTGGAATAGGATTCATTGCAGAACAGGCAGGAAAATCAGAAAAGTTACGTAAAATGTCACTGAAGATAATTTCTGAACATTTGGAACAGCAAACAGAACAATTAATACTCTCAGCTACACAGATCATTATGTTTAATATGAAAAACATTTCTAGATATAAATCATATTTATAAAAAACATCCATATCATCTCTCAGACAGCATCTTACATAGTTGCAACTGAAGGAATGTGAAACATCCATTTTAGGTTCCACCTATTAAATAGTGGGCCTTCTGTCTCTCACTCTGCTCAAGGAAGTAAGTCTAGAATAATCAGCTTCACTTTGTGGGTCACATGAAATTCACATCTTGACTTGATTTAGACTAATATTGGTGGCAAACTTCTAAATCAAGAGAAACTTTAACACAATTATCCAAGAAAACAGTGCAATTAGAATGTACAATCCAGTGTGCTCACCTGGCAGGTGAGATTCCCTGAGATGCCATAAAGATGCACATCACAGAGATGACAAAATAAGCAAATTTGAACGGAATAATATGAGATTGCAGAGATTTTGAAAGGGGGCACAGTCAGCATGAGCTTCCAGGCTCTGTTTGTGAGGAAGGAATAGGTCTAATGTGTTTGGACAAGAAACACATTCCACCTCAATGCATTTCAGGGTCTGGACTTTGAGGTTGTTATCAGAGGCCTCTCTTGCTTCTTCAGGATTGAATCATTTTCTTCTGTGTGTCAAAAACATATCTTTTAAAGATAAGAGAGATAGTAACAGGTAGGGCTGAATCATTCTTGCTGCTTTCATCCTCTTTGGTCATATCCCCCTTCCCTCCCTTAGATTTCTTCTTGGAGACAGCAGTTAGCACCATCTTGGTATCTGGCTTCAGCCCATCTGTAAAAGAACAAGAACACACATGACTAACCCACTCAACATCACATTTCAGACAACCAGAAAAAATAAGCAGGCATGTTTTCATTTGAAATCAACCAAATAAAACAAGAAAGTAAATCAGATGCATTAAGGAAGTCACATTTCTGCAGTGATAATCTACACAGAAAATAAGAGAAGTCTTTAAACATAAAGTTCACAACAGTGATACCACAAATCCAGTGCAGTATCATGAAGCCCTCAGTGTCCATCTACAGCTTTTAAAGTATTAAACACAGGCAAGAATTTAAGCAAGCCAGACCAGCTTGCCTGGTCTAAGTCTTTTATTTGGCTGGCTTTTTCTATTACTTAGACACATACCCAAAGTTTCTTGTCATCACTAAGAATATTTATAAAAATATAAGTCATGAATAAAAAACAACTGGTAAAACACTAAAATGATAGAAAGTCACAAGACTAAGAAGATTCTTGAATTTCTTTAAGTTTATTTTCTGGATTTACCAGAAGCACATTGCTTTTTTTATAACTTGCACATTGTGAATTATATAGGTTTTGTGTTTGGTTTTGTTTGTTGGGTTTTCGTTTTGTTTTTATTTTGTTAAGACAAAGTACTTTTAGGGGTTTCAACTTGCACTGCTTATTGCTTGGGGCCACTAGAATTAAGCTGCATACTATTTTGGGGATCTGTCTCTCAAGACATTTGTGCCAAACAAAAATATTTATCCTTTTCTTCCTAAACGGCCAGGGTTTATTACACCTTTCTCTTATAACTCAATACACTGGTAACATTTTAGATAAGAAATGCAAGACAACAAAGTCCAAAGAAATGCTATAAAACAAGAGAGATGCAGCTCCTAAAAGAGCACTCCTGAAGAAGCACTTGCATAAAGCAGAAGGCAACAAAGTCCTTGGAAGCTTTTTCAGCAGCACCAGAATACACTGCAATGTGGCTTTCAGGCACTGGGCCAAAATCAGTTCAGGTATTTTTAACCTGTGGTGTCACATAACCTTATCACAAACACTTAATCAGCCTCTCTCTCTTAATACTGAAATTCGGATGCGGATTCTCATATCATGGCCTGACAAAAAGATTGAGATGCTTATGATTTACTGGAGACAGGAGGTCTATGGGCAGAGATGAACTGCTCCAGCTCAGACACATCCAGAGGCACTCACAGCTGATGGCAAGGCGACCCAGCCCCAGAGCCCACCTTCTCATCTTGCTGTGTCAGGGAGCAAATTGTTGCAGCAGCATTCCCATCGCATGGCCAAGGGAAGGGAGGAAATGAGCAAGTGTTGAAGCAAAACCAGGAAACTGCCCATTTGCCATTTCACAACCAGAGGCTGTAAACGATCCCTAAGGCCCTGCAGTGGGGATACTTTGACAGAGAGGGGTCTTTTTTTTTTTTTTTGGAAAAAAAACCAAAACAAAACACCAAAACACAATAAAATCCCCAAAACAAATTAAAAAAAAAAACACAAAAAAATCCAAACCAAAACAACAACAAGGGAAAAAAGTGCAAAGGTCCAAAAGCGGAGAAAGGTAACATGTTTTCTATATAACTAAATTACAGCCCACACTAAGGCTGCAGGAGTCCACCATCAAGCAGAATCAACTTTGTACAGTCCTGCAAGATCATGCATTTCACAGTCATGGCAGCTGCTGTTTTCTCTTTCCAGACAGCAGGACACAAAAAAGCAATGATTATTTCATTGTGAAAATAATTGAGACTGTTCTTCCTTGATGGCTGAGAAGTCTGATAATGACTATCTTTGCACATGTAAGGTTCAATTAATCAAACTAGGTAATATGGTGTGGCAGGACCACATATTTATTATATGATTTTATTACATTGTAGAGTCATGTTTGATGCAGCTGTTTTGATTTTTTAATTGGATGCTTTCATATAAATCCCATTAATACCATTACCCTTACAATCACTCCATCTTCACTACAAAAAATAATTTATCACTACATGAAAAGCAACTTATTTCCTATTTGGAAAGCTCTAAGAGCATTGTGGGTGCTGCTAGAAAAAAAATAGCCACAGTCAAAAAAGGGGAATACAAAAACAGCAAAAAAGTGAACTCACGCAGCCCTACTTGCTACCTTTGCAGAATTTATTTAATACTTTATGTTTTCTACTGTTTTGATCAACTTAATTGTAACTATCCCTGCACAGGGTTTCCTCCACTTTCCTGAGATGACCATTTATTTTTTGGACAAAGAAACATTTCATTTTGGTTTCCAGTTGGTTTCCCTTTCTGGGTCTTATCACTATTACAAATGTTGCTGTTACTGGCACAGCACTGTTTAAGAAAGATGTTTAACTAAATCCTTTCAGAAAGACACATTTTAATTAAAGCAAACAAACCCTAAAACACTTTTATTTATGTTAGCAGGCTTTGCGAGACTCTTAATTTCCAAAAAATGCTAATTGGCGGAAAGGAGAGAGGAAGGGAGGAGATGTGGCATTAAAATTGCAGCCAAACTTTTCCTTTATGGGTATCTGAAGAACCCAGGGTGCCTCTGCAAGCCCTTGCCCATAGGAACACAGCAGTGTTTGGCCTCTCATCCCACAGAGACCCTCAGGTGCAGCAGCAAGTCAGGGAAGTCTCAGCCATGAGGGTAAAACAACTACTGTGGATAAACTGAGCTTCAAACCCACCAGTGACATCAGCTTGGATGGCCCAACACAACTGAAACCTGGCACAGCATCTGTGGCATTCAAACAAAGCATCTCATGTCTGAAAAATTTTGTTTTCAAGAAAAAAAGATATGCTGCATGTGGAACTCTGCTGGGGAAAATGCATTTAAAACTGAGCCATTTCACCTCCTCCACCCTATCACTAACTTCCACACAGGAGAAGTAAAGGTATACCTCACCTTGCGCACTTAACACCTATTTGGGCTAAATAAGGTATTCCAGGTAAGAAGTTTACAGAAAAAATGGCAGAACATGGTAGTTCCCACTGGTGAAGTGACAGGCTGACAGCCAAAGGCAGCTCAGGTATTATAAAACTCACACGGTATCTAAATTACCTAATCAGATCCCCTGGCCCTCATTCTGCAAACAGATTAGGTGGCTGGCATCATAGCCTGACAAATGGCATTTTCTGTTTTTCTGCTCTGGTGCCAGCAGGTCTCAGGGCTGAGGAGGATCTGAGACAGGGAGCAGCACAAAGCAGCAGGCAGAGAGAGACAGGCACAATCGGGGTTTCATCTACCTCCGTGGATTTCTCACATTACACACAATGCATACTTTACATTTCACAAAACCAAGGAAATGAAGGGAAATATATCTGTCACCAAAGAAGACATCAGACCTTTAATAGCTGAAATGACGGATATTTTTAGATGGAGGTCTAGTTTAACTTACTTACATTAAGAGTCTAATCTCTGCTGAACAATAGCTGTGTTAGCTTGAACACATAGTGAGAAATCTGTTCCATTAATTAAGTGCTGCCTGTACTACTCGGATTTGTAGCAAATGTTAATAGATTTTTTTTCTTCCTCTGTTGGACAATTACTTTATTTTGGCAAGTTGCTAATGGATTAAATTGAAAAGGTCTGTGTATTAAAAAAAAAAAAAAGACTTCAGCTTCAAAGTTCTAAAAAAATGCCTTGCATCCAACAATGGAAAATACCTATGTATTAATATTATTAATGGGCCGTCCTCAAAGGACATAAGATATGTGAAAGCTTAGCAAATTCATTCCTACCCATCAAAACCATGTCTGTAAGAAGTGCCCAGACAAGGTCTTATGCAAAATGTACTTTTAGCATCCACTAACTCAGGTTAGATATGAAAATCTAGTTGTAAAACAGTGTAATCTACTTCACTCTTTTCAACTACTGTTAATAATTAACAAATAAAAATACAGACTCTTTAATATCCTTTGTCTCAGAATAGTCTGAAGGATTTAGTCCAAACTGATCCATTTATAAATGATATTAATAAAAAAACGCATGTTCAAATTCAAATGAAAAGCAATAACACATCAGGAAAAATATTTTCCAAGTCTAAAAACAATTTCTCATGCACAAAATAAAGGAAAAATGCAGTATTTTATACAATTTCCACAAATAAAAAGCTAGCAGCTTAGTGATTTGCATTACCTTACATAGTTAAATGAATGGCAGCAGTCGAGTTTTACAATTGCTCACACAAGAAATTTGCGTAGAAATACACAGATTTTAACCACTTCATATGGAAATTCCACACTAGAACTCTGGACCCCTTCTTGTGTATAGGTTAAAATCCAATTTTATCTATACACAATCAATTCAGCTCCCCTCCCTCCAGTGAAGTTACTCCCATGGACACAAGTTTTGTGCTGAGGTCAAGCAGGACGTGGCAGAGCCGGGTGATGAACAGCCTCCCACAGATCCTGCAGTGGGCCCAGGACAGGCTCCACATCAGCCAGCCTAGAATACCAGCCTGGACAAAAATCACAACACCCACACACAGCACCATTATCAGGTTTACTTTTGCTTTGTTTTTACTACTGCTTCAGCTGGAAGGAGGATGAAAACTGACACAGTATCTGCGCTCTAATTCCTTTTGCTCACCCAGCATCAGGATGAAGAAGCACCTCTGTGCTTTTGCCCCATACAAATATTTATTTCATCTATTACCTGTAACCTTGGACTCTGCTTTGCCTTTACACTTTTAACTTCTCCACTACACATCCTCCTTCACTTAATGCTGTCATTCCTTATCAACATCCCTTGTCAGATTTGTTGACTTTTTTCCTTATTAGCCTTCTGCTTCCCTGCTCCTTCAAAAGGTCTCCAAGGGTGGTCTCCATTCTTTCTTTCTAAAGTCCAGCTCCTTCTTCCTTGACTCACAATTGCACTTGCTATTCAGCCCTTCAGGAGTTTTATCTCTCTCTCCCCCTTTTCCAACTTAATTTTTCAGATTTGCCATCTCTGTATTTCCATTTCCTATTTTCACAGTTCTCTTCAATATTTAGGAATAGTCCTGTCTCCTTCAAAGCTAATGAAACATTGTGTTTGAATGTAAGATTTTAAAGACTGAATGCCAGAAACACTTTAGATGAGAAGCAAGATAATACAGTATCTCCCTGTAGCCCAGCCAGAGACAGGAGCAATTTTTAATCAACTGATAAACCCATCATTGAAAACAGGTGTAATAATATAGGTGCAGGGCATGCTTTCCAGCTCAGCCAGGGAGAATAATTTATTTTGCTGAACTTCAACAACTCCCTTCTCTTGTGCACACTTGTAAAAAAAGCCTACTGTTAACTATGCTGGTGAACATGGAAGTATTTGCATGGATGATTAAACAGTTTTCTTATAGCATAAGAATTGCAATGGGGGAAAAAAATCATGTTAAAAGATTTCAATGCTCCCAAATAATGAGAACTTCAGTGTCGGGCGAAAATTAAAAGTTCATCCTACCCTGCACTGGTACTTGCCCTGGTTTGCTGGAAAAGCACTGGCTCAGGATCCTCACCATGCTGTTAAGAAAAAGCACATTGAGGCTACACCAGCAGCTACCCTGGGAATAGGAAATACTGCTTTCTGCATTATATATTAAGAAATTGCTAGACTGTTCTTGACTTGCTGATACTATTGCCAAACCTCCCATTCCATTCAGGAATCTGAGCAGAGTTTCAGTGGGAAACTGAACTTGCTTCTCCTTTCTGTAAACAAAATATCCTACTCACTTCCTTCAAATGCTGCAGGTAGAAGACTCAGCTATATGCAACTTCTTTGTTTCCTGTCAAGATTCAAAATGTTAAAAATTGACTGAACATCAGAGAACAAGTCAAGGTAGCATATTTAATGTTGGAAATAATTTTTATCTGAGGCAAACGTGACCTTTTAATATGACAGGCAGACATTCTTCTTTCCTCCCGAGGGAAGGAAAAAAAGAGCAAAACTTGAAAGAGGCAAAGTGTTGGGGATAATCCTCACTCACAATAGATTATTCGTAACAGCTGGTTTGCACAATTTCAGGATTTCCTTAAATTGAACTCTCAGAACCTGAACCCTAATTACACAGTTAGAGAGTGTGTGCATCAACTCTTGCTAACAGAGAGTACAAAAGCTGGTTGATCTGAAAATCAGAAATAATTAAGAGGCCCAGATGGAGACATCCATGCCACAGTCTGATGCAGAGGGGCCTCACCAGAGAGTGTACAAAGACCAGCCTCTCCCTCAGCTTACTGCAATGATGGACTACTGAAAGGAAATAGAAACTTTTTGCCAGTACTGCAGGACTCAAGAATCCTATATTTCAGCATAACATGATTAAAACGATATACCTTTATCCATCCTTTAAAAACACCCGTTCTTAAAAAAAAACCCACAGCTACCTATGTCCAAAGAAGGGTACAAGGTTCAAACAGAGCAGTACTCCTATTTGTTTCACACTCTGATCAACTTTAAAATAAGAATAGTTAATTTATCATTGGTTTCCAGCAAAATTAATAGAAATACCAGTGTTATAAGAACAGGGTCCCACATTCTCAGGGTCCCACAATACTCTAGAAAGCATACAGTTGTTTTTCAGTTACTCTCAAAACATGTCAGCAGTTCTACAGAACTGTTTCTATGCACCAAAAAAACTTGAAAAGCTCATGCAATAACCCTAAAGTAACACTCCAGAGTTTTGATCTAAACAAAAGGCAGAAGCATTCCAAAATGAGAGGATCTGTTTGCCCAGTTACAGTTATCTCCGCAGTCAGGCAGAAAGGACAAGAACAACAAAATAAAACACCCTGATGCTTCAACTTCTTACATCAGTTAGCAACCCTGCTTCTCCTCTGCTAAAGATACCTCAAATCCTACCTTTTGACTTTATTAATGCAATTTCACACTCTCAATACCCCAGGGAAAAAAAACAACAGCAACAAAAAACAACAACAACAACCCACAAAACAAACAAACAAAAACCCAACCAACCAAAAAAACCACAACAAACCACCAACCAACCAACCACTAAACCCAAAACACCAACAAAACAAAAACTCAAACCAAAAAAACGCCAAACTGATCAGGAAAAACAATAACTTTGTGAGCCGTCCAAGGACACAAGTACTATGTTACTGATGTTACTGTACCCATAAACACTGTAATATGGACCTCAAATGCACCACACTGCTTCTAGTGGACTGGATGCTGGGTCATCTAGAGACTGCTCATCCTATCTAGTTTGGCATCACACCTGCCTAATATGAATATATTGTGCTTTGGAAAGAGCAAGAGTGAAACTGTGTCCTGAGCTAACTGGAGCCCAGGATCAGGCCAGAATTCTCTACTTGACATCAGGGTCAACACCTATAAAACTTTCCTAGGCAGAAGATTTAAGTTCTCTTACAGGAGTCAATCTACTCTCTTCCTAGGTGTTCATCACCATGATAACAAATATAATATGATTACCAAGATAATTTCAATGTAATAGTTGACCAGAGATTCACTCAAGAAACAAGAAACTCCTTCCCTTGCTACCCTCAGGAGCTCAGGATTTGAGCTTCAATTACTTTCACAGATCAGGCAATGAATTTTACTTCTGTAAATCCCTTCACAATTCTCCAGTAATTCTATTTTGAATTCACACCACCTTTCCCACATCTCGTGTCAGCTCTCTCAAATATTCTGTTAGAGTTTCAAACTCCAGAGAACAGTAATTTTTCTTTTCTGGCCAGTACAAGATCAGTTATTATCACCTTACCTGGCTTTTGAATATTAATAGGGCTACAGCAAGAAGGGAGCAATCAGCCTCCAAGAAGACAAGAAAAGAGACTCCTTCCTTCCAAATGTGCTAAATCCTCAGCATGCTATTTGGGATCTATACAAAACATCTATAATTCATTGTTTGTTCGATGACAGAGGCAAGAAAAAAAAAAATCTTACAGCTACTTTGAGCAGAAGTAGACTGCCCCATGTCCCAAATAAACACTGTTGTGACAGCCAGCCTGCATCCAGCAGTGCTATTCCTGCAGCCTCAGCATGGCAGACTGCTTGGAAATCCTCAAATAATACATCTACCCATAAACAGGGGAACAGCTGCCCTGTACTACATCAGAGAGGGCTGCAGCTCAGTGTTGAGCAGGATTGAGTCTTGTGTATCAATTTAAGTTTATACAGGCTTTTGGACTGAAAGACATTGTAAGAAGTGGTACTACTGGAAATATGAGCTCCTACTTCACAAGGAAAGAGCCAATCTTCCTTGATGAGGAAGACAGAAGCTGTTTTAATTTAAGAAGTTGACCTGGGTGAAGTTCAGGCCAAAGCTGTGTTTGGAAAACTCCCATCAAGCTGGACACAACCCTTTCAAGCTCAGTGCCAATCCCACACAATGGCTTGAACTGCGCTCTCCGGCAGTCCTTAAAGGCACATTTTGTATCTTGGCTTTTGCTGCAAGCAATCAAGAAAGAATGCAAGAAAACAAAACTGTTTTCCAAGCACTGTTTGCTGGTGCCATAATTAATATAATCAAACAATTCCACAAATTGCTTCCAATTGTTGGCGTCACTTTCATGTGCAAAGCCAGACTTTCAAAGAAGGGCCCTTCTTGTCCTACATCCTTACACTGGTAACCCCTGCTTCACACAATAGTAAACAAGACCTCACTAAATAATAGAGGGTAATTGGTACTGTAATAGGTCCCCAAGGCACCATGGACACAATTTGAAATGCCATCTAATTTTTCTTTTTAATTAAAAAAGCAGTTACTATATTTAAACAACAACACAAAGAACTTTAGAGGGGACAGATCGGAGTTTCCCACAGCTCTCTGGGAGTTTTCTCAAGGTCAGGAAGAGTTTTATAGGCTCAACTGGTACACTTTTTTTCTTCAATTAGTCTGCCATACCTTCTACATGAAGTCAGTGTCTTGATTTTCAGTCTGATATTTTTCATATTGCTAAATGGAGCACAGACTCCAGCACCACACCATAGCTGCTGGCTGCTGAGTGGGTGTCAGTGGTGCACTTCTCTGTGTTTGCCTTGCCTGCCCCTTCCCTCTCCTCTTCATCCTAAGCCTGTCATCCACACTGAGGAGACCGAGCATAATGCAGTGCATTGAGTATGCCATTCATTCAGCTTTATATTTCTCAATTTCCAGCATGATGACCAGGATTTATTATCTGGTCATAATACGACCACATTTCTAACCTTGTTTTTCAAAAATAAAATGCAACTATTAAACACCATGTACAAATGGACCACTTTTGAAGCCACATAGCAGGACAAGTGAAGCCACACAGCACCCACAATTTCTGAACTTGACAAACCCCCATCATGTATCACACCACTGCTCTGCATCCATCCCATTACTTATGTAAATCTACACAAGCCCACACACGCTTTAGAAGGACATTTGTAGTTCTCACAGCAGGTTTTCCAAAATACATCCTAATCCAACATACCCTTCACTCCTAAATGACAACATGAGAGATGAAGTGACAAAGTCTTCATTTCTTGGCCAGCTGGCCATCCTTCAGCAGAAATCAGTTGAGAATACCAAACCTGACCCCATTTTACAGGCCAACACAGCTGCTGTTGCACAGTGCACCACAACCATTTGTTGGCCAAGTCTTCCTGGAGCAATTCCCTTAGAACAGAAGACTTCCCACCTTGCACTCTTGGAACACAACTATGAATTGAATGCTCTACAAAACTTCACCTTTCTGTGCAGCAGGGACTAACCTTAATACAGGTTATAGGGAGACTCCAGTGCACCATGCACTAGGTCTAGGCTACACAAATTAAGTGTACACACAATACAATGGATCAACTGTCAGAGCTAAAAGACAACCCCTATGATCATATTTCTGGCCTTAAATCCAACACTGTTCACTAGCCTAGAGGAAATTTTCAAATTATTTTCTCCATGGGCTTTCAGTACAGTAACAAGGCTGCAATTATGCCAGCTGATGTATCATAACAACAATTATTAAAACTCCATTTTCATTTGATGGCCACTCAGGGTCCACAAAGCCATTGAGATCATGTGTAAATGTTGTACTCGCTCTCTCAGGACTCCTGCAGGGAGAGGCACCACTCACACTGGTGCTGTGATTTCAGCCCACACATTTTTCAAGCTCCCTGAAGCAAAAAACTGAATGCATGGAAAATGCCCAGTGCTTAACAGGAGCAACTATGAAAAATTAATGAAACTAATAAGTAATAATATTATTAATACATATAAATGTAATGTTGGAAGCTTGGGATTATAGGCAGGCTCTTCTTACAATTCAGCAGTAGAAAAATTACAGGCAGGTCATCATGAAATACCCAAGACCATTCAAAACACTCAAAGCCAGATCAGTGTCTTGAAATCACAATTGCTATCACTGGATCTCATAAATTCTCTCTCATCTGGCAGAGTACTAAGAAACATGCAGATAAACACACAGAGTAAAATTTGGGAGAGTCTATGACAACTGTTGTACAGGACAGATTTTCACAAGTTTTATTGTTGAGGTAGTCCTTGCTGATTAAATTCTCAGATCAGAGAGGAACAATACCACAAACATGTCCCCAGAGAGTACAGTTAGGTATGCAAAAATAGATCAAGGAACCACTAAGCACAGGAGCTTTCAAAATTTTAAAAACCATAGAATATCTCTTCGGCACTAAATTTCTATCCAGTGAGGGAGTTTATCAGATGAAAGCCACTCAGCAGTGGGCCAAAAGGCACTTCTGATTGTGTTTTTGTCAGCACTCCAGTATCTATTAAATAGTAACTAAACAAAACCAACAATGCTCACGTTGTGTGCACCAATGTGAGCAGAAACAATTAAAAACAGGTTTTTGCATTCAACACAAGGGACTAAAATTTCATCATCCCAGTGAAAAGGGAACAACAATAAAACCTGCACCAGTGCCCAGTATCTCCTACAGCAGCCTCAGAAATGTATACAATGCGGAAGAAGTCCAGGTTAGCAGACCTGACACAGAATCAAAGGCAATTCATTACAAAGCAGCTCCAAATCAAAGTGCTCAATCCACAGGCCTGTCTGTAATCCTCCCACCTTGCCTGCAACTCTTGATGTGGAGGAGGCACCGCAGCAGCCAGTTAAGCTGGACCAACTCCTCTGACATATCCCAGGCATCTGCTGCTCAGCACTGGTCTAGAGTTTAAGTTTGGTGATATTCATCTTCCCCCAAGCTGCCTTTTTAAAGCAATCCTGAACAATGGGACTTCTGAATAAAGACTAAAACATTTAAATATTTTTTTAAAACTTCTAGGCAAGGGCCTTTAAGGCGATTAGAAGGGGAGGGGGATTGGATAGCAGCTTTTGCTTTTTCATGTTTTGTATATTGTGTGTAAACAAATATGCAATTTGCTTTAAAAAGATAAGGTGATTAAATTTTTATCGGGCTTGTACTCTGTTGTCACCACAACAAAGAGAATTAGGAGGAGGAAAGAAAGGCCTTTTTATTTGAATTACGCTCTTACCAGAGGTTCTCTGCAGCACAGCTGTAAAGCCACTCAATGTTCTCCAAACAGGCCCTTTGATTGCATTTTATTCAACTTGTTTGCATTTGGAGCAATCGAAAGGAAAAGAACGCTCAACATTTTGATGTCTTAATGTGCCTTAATACCTTCTTTAATTTACATTAAGCTTCTTAACTAGGGTGATGAATTCTTCAAAAACAATAAAGACCTAGTGCAGAAATCTTTCACACACCATGAAAATTGAAATTATAATGTATTCATGGCTTTTTTTTGTTACCAAAAACATTATTTAGAAGAAAGATTTAAAGCATATGAAAAAAGTTGTATGAAAATTACTTGATCCAGAGAAACAGAAGAAAGTTCAAACTAATTATTACAAGGGAAATAAAATGTTGTAGGAGGTGGAGGAGAATAAATAGCATGAGAATTTTGGGTTATTATGAAGTTTTCAGTCTTTTAATAAACTATAAATTTCTTTTCTATGGCTTTCTACCAAAAAAAACCCAAAAAAACCCACAAAAAAGGAGACAAAAACAAAACAAAACAGAAACAACAAAAACCACAAAAAACCCCCAAAAAAACTCCCAAAACCAAACCCACCAAAAAAAAAACCCCACTAAAAATTTGTATAATTTTGTTTTACCAAGACAAAATCAAATGTTTGCCAGTTCTTTCGCTTTTATTATTCACATACTTCTTCCCTAAGATGACTCTCCAGAGTTCCACAGTGTGTTCTCCTCCCAGCGTCTTTCACAGTCTGCCAAGACCAACAGCCAACACTGAAACGGGTGACAATCATAAAAGGGTACTCAAACACCCTCAGACACAGCAGCTCCATGAGGCACACACGCATTCCTGGGTGAAATTCCCAGAGTCAAACCCCATCCACAGGCGGATCTCAGTCAAACAGGAGGGAGTGCTGCATGATAAAAGCAAGGGTCACTCAAAAAGTAGAGGCCACTTGAGGGACAAGACTGGACAGGTTTGCTGTCACAGGCACTGTGTTTTCCAGTTATAGTGGATGCTCAAACACTAATTACCTGGCTCAAGTATCAAAACTCATTCTCAACAATTCCTTGTTTTAAAGAACAATGCTCTTTAAAAAATCCCTTCTACAGAAAATGAACTCAGCTTTCAGTGAAAGCCCATTATAGACTTCAACATACAAATTATGTATGTGCATACAAATGTATGCTTTGTATGCTTTACATTCGAAGCAGCCTTAGTAAGGAACATCCAAAAGGGTGTACTTTGGCTTTGCTTCCCAATTTGTCTACTATTTTACCTTTCTTTTTACTTAAAAACTGTACATTCTAATTCAACTGCTTCAAGTTCTCAGCAGTATATATGCATCTGCACATGTATAACCACAAACCCCACTTTGCTCCCCTTTGTCCTCTGCAAAAGAAGTTCAGAGAAAAAAACACAAGCCGTGGCTGGTACTTCTCTGAACACCTACATAGTGCCCACAGCTGAGCTACAGTGACTGGGTGTCTGGGTACTGTGGCAGCAGAGAAATGAGCTTCCTAAGTCAGTACTGAACCACATAAAATCCTCAAAATATTCTTGAAATAATAGATGGATAATTGAAAGGGAACAGACATTTTGATCTGGAACAATTGTGATTTTCTGTTGACATCCACTGACTGCTC
This sequence comes from Illadopsis cleaveri, assembly GCA_013399915.1. Taxonomy (NCBI): domain Eukaryota; kingdom Metazoa; phylum Chordata; class Aves; order Passeriformes; family Timaliidae; genus Illadopsis; species Illadopsis cleaveri. The sequence continues at coordinate 106,367 of VXBB01010834.1, forward strand.
ACCTACATTCCCAGAGTCATGTTTTTAAGCAAATTCCAGGAAAGCAGAGTTTAAAACCTCACAAAGCCTGCCACACTTACAAAATGTTTGTGGAAAAGCTCACTTAGCTCTACCAGCCATCAACTGGCCACAATAATTAAAACAATTAAAAAATTCACATGCTGCATTTGCCACAGAATAGAACAGTGCTGATACTAATCTACCACTGTTGGCATCCTGGTTGAAATGACACCTTCCGCTCCGGAACAAGTCACATCACACCAGCACAGAGCAGGAAAACCCAAGTTCAAGAGTGAATATGGATCAACAGATCAAAACTGAAAAACCTGAGTACCAAGAAATTGCAGACTGCAACTAAAGCAGTACAAAACAGCTTTACCAGAAACCACACTGTTGCCTTCTGCTGTGGCAGAATGTTTTCGTCACAGCTGTCCTGCAAAGTAGTCACTGCTTTTACAGGAAACAAGAGAAAGAGGTGATACAATGCTAATATAAACAGTTATTCAAGCACGATAATTATTGTGTAACAGGTAACCACAGCTGTATCCCAACTACTTAAACTATCATCTGCATTTTTAAGGGAGCAAGTACAAAATCTACATATCCCAAACAGTATTTATGTACGTAACCAGTTAAGTCTTAACTGCTGTATCTATAAAAGCTTGTGCCTTTAAGCACAAATGATTCATAAATTTTAATTTGTTTTAAATGTTGAAAAATTCCATCCAAGTAAATTGAGTCAACAAGCCAAACGATGAAGACATGTATCTGGCTTTTATTTAAAAAATAAAAAACTCAAGTCTATAAATTTCTTAGTCACCCACAAATCCTCTAGCAGTAAAAAATACTTTCCAATAACTAAGTTTCCTGCATTTCTTTCAATTAAGACACTATGCTTTTCACACGCTGGTTGAACACTACTGAGCCTTAACTTGATTATCTTTGTATGATTCAACTACAGTATTTCTAAATGTTCTTATAGAAATAAATTAGCCAATGATTATCAGAAAGGGGGGGGGTGGGGGAAGATTTGCAGAATGGGACTCTGTAAGCTGCTTCAATATCCTTAATTTAAAAAACGCAAAGTCATCAGTCCACTCTACAAATAAAAATGCTTAAAATTGATATAAGCATTATTCTAAAGGTAATAATTTATTTATATTTCCTTCCTAAGTATCAAGACTTAGTTCAATCTTTTCATGCTTTTTCTCAGTAAATACAAAGACCAGAAATAAAACTTTGAATATAAAAGTTAATGTTCTCTAATAATTACTTTATAGTACTCAGGCTCCAAATAAACAACAATGCCAACCAAACTGAACATAAGCAGTGATGTGTTTATGAAGGGACAGGCACACTAAGTCAAACTTTATATGAGATAGCACAAGCTGTAGAGATACAGTGACACAAACCTAGCACACATTAATAACTTTATATCTCTATTCATGCCACAGCAATACTTCCATTTTTCTAGGCAAGCACTCAAGGGCTGGGTTTCCTTCCTCATTACACTCTTCCTGGGGCACAGACTGTTCTAAAACCCAGTCCAGTAAAATATCAGAAAACAGGTACAGCCTCTGTCCAAGTAAGCAGATCATATTTAGGCTGAAGGAGATTAGCTTTCCTGAACCATCACCCCAAAAGACTCACTTCATCTTTCTGAAATTTCCAGGTGCTGATCACACTGTTTAGAAATAAGATGTAGGCAATTCACAGGGCTCTGATGCAGAAATTATTAACGAGTGTCCTGATACAGGTGGCTGGCTGGAACAGAACAAATTACAGCAACATAACAGAGAAGGTTCCCCCTACCAATGCAAAGCCGTCTGAGTGTCTGGATAGAAACTCAGCTGTGAAAGGGAAAAGGTTCACAACTTATATTGCAGGTGTTACAACAGCCAACCCAGCTCCGTGGAGCGACAAGAGCCACGGCACATTTCCAACACACCAACTCACTCTTACTTGCACTGCAAAAAAATCCATCCCTCACAAATAAATATGGTATTTCTAGGGAGCGCAGTAAAAGGCAGCATTGAAGCAGAGGAAAATTAAATTATAGAAGATGTAATATGACCAGCCAAAACACACAAACAAGAATAAATCAGCCCCATTACCAAAACCAGAAAGGCAGCATCTTGTGTGATGACTATTGATTTCATTAAGTTTAGCTTCTAATACAGTCCATTTCAGGAGCAGAGGCTGTCAGATCTGAAGACTTATTTTTCTTGACAAATAATTGTTAAGCATTTGCCATGTATTAACATATCAATGTTTATGATATTTTAAATTACTCAAAGACAACACAGGAACATATTTAGCCTATCATTGTAAATAACTTGTAGAGTGACCCAACGAAAGCATGGAATATCTTTTGCCCACTGAGTTATAGAATACTGAATTTTTGAAAGGGGATAACTTAAGAAATATTCATATTCAAATTACATTTTCTCTGGTAGCTCATTTGCATCTTCCTTGTAGCTCCCATTATGACACTGTTCAAATCAACTCTGCACTTCACAGCATCCGAAAAGTCATCCAGTAAAAGGAAACCCTGTCCCTTCCCATACCCATCTGTGTTCTCTATTTAGAGCCCTGATGTCTCCAGTTATTGCTCAGGGCAGAGTTGATCAACTGCAGGTCCTATGATGGCAACCAAGAAGCCATTTACAATTAACAAGTAACAGCTGTTACTGATTTTGCAGCAGAATTATGGCAAATCTGTAGTTCAAACCCCTCCTCCTTATGAGAAGGGGGAAAACAAAAAAAAAGACTAGGGAAGCGTCATGGATAAAGGGCACAGCCCTGGGTAATAACAGCTTTGCCTGTGCAAACCTAGGAACATAGAGACTATTACATCATGTTAAGTCAAGCCCAAGGTCCTATCTTATCCAGGTTCCTTCCTTAAAGGCAGGCAAGCAAAGAGGGAAGTCTGCAGCACACCACAATATTGAGCCTTGTTCTCCTTCTAAAGCTCTCCATGCCCTGCAGACTGAGGCATTCGCAGGGCTACCTCAGGGACGGCACAAGTGAACAGTCCAGCCGGGAATCACATCTCCATGCAGGTTAATGTGCCAGCACAAGCACCAGCTCTGGCTTTATTAGGCTACTGCAGCTTTCAGGGATCAAAAATGAAGCAACAGCATTCCCTCATCCTGGATGCTGATGAGGGAATTCATCAAAGTGTTCATAAAAGTGTTTTACATGCAGTTCATCAAGGCTATGGATCTACAGGAAGTTTACATTAATACTTATGCTGCTAAAATTCAAGCTCTAGTAAAAACTCTAAGGAGAAAGAAAAATCTGAGTGTTTACAAACCTACCAGATGCACTCCCTGCCAAATAGGTTTAAACAATAAGTCTCAACAAGATTTTCCCGAGGACAGCTATCCCTGAATCCATGGAATAAATATGGGATACTGTGAGGAAGACACAAGCCTCTCTCTTTGGAAGGTAACCAGGTACTTTGCCCAAGAGACAAGGCAGGTGGTTAGAACGTGGCAGCCTCTTCAACTCCCTTCCTCTGAAACAAAAGCAACCTCCATGCCTTGAATGCTCATATTTCAGACAACCTGTGTGGTACCCATGGCTGCTCAAAATGCAACAGAAATTACCAGTCTGCAGAGAGAAATGAACTGGTCTTATTTCCTGTAGTAGGTAAAAAGAAGCTAACCAAGGTCATTTTAGCAGATATCAAAAGATGCACAAAACAATTATTTTTAGCATTTTGTTTGATGTTTGCATGCATCAGCTTTGACCCAACAACTTTTTATTATAAAAGACAGAAGAATAAAACAAACATTCCAGGTAAGACCTGCTCAACTTGCAATTCCAAAATATACTTCCAGTGAACTTCATCAGAACAACAGAGAAATAGGCAGAGATGGAGTTTCAAGAAAAAATTCAATAAAATAGCCTTAACATTAGAAGAGTCTCTCAGTCAGCTGACTTCAAATGAAGGTTAGTTTGTGTTCTGCAATCTAAAATTATAATGGACAGGCCACTCTATTCCCAGCTTTTATTCAGTCCTATTTTACTACTTCAAACATATACTACCCAAATTTGTATACTCTTTAACAGCAGTTAATCTTCAATTAAAATACCTAGAGCAGAAACTAAGATAACTGGTTTAAAAGGTAAAAGCTTATTGACAAAAATGTATTCTTCATATTGCCTTTTTTTTAAATTCAGCATATTAAAAATGTCATTTTTATGACTTGGAAAAAATCTTCAGGAATAATGAAGGCTAACAAAAGACTGAAGAGCAGTAATTTAAAAAGCTCCATATGTAGCATCCTGATTACTGTATCAGTCCCATTTCCATAACGAAGGGAGAAGTCACCAAACTGCTGCCTGTCCTTTCTGGTGACAAGGAAAGGGCAAAGAGGACAGCGTGTTTCCAAGGCATCATCCTTCAGGCTCTAAGGGAAGAACAAGAAGTCTCCTGCAGTACAAGATGTGGGAGTCAGTGTCCAGCACTTTTCTGGAATACGGTAACCCCAGCTTTGGTGGTCCCTGCACATGTAGTTAATTTGGAAGCAGCTGGGTTCAAAAGTTTATCCTCCCTTTTTGACCTGCAAAGGTTTACTGTGTGGGTGTGCACGAGTGTGTACATCATACCACACAAGCTGAAGATGTGCAGCCACAATATACACAGTGTGTGAGTGTTTATGTGTCAGGGTTTGCACACATAACATGCAGCATATTCCTAAATACCAAAACATCATCCAGTATACACTGATGTGCACTGGATGCAGCATTCAGCCATCCCAAGCCAAACACAGCCAGTCTGCATTTCAAAAAGCTTCTGGGATTTTTAAGCATAATTTCAAAAGGACAAACTACTGGGGAAAAAATTTTAATTGCAATATTACCTACTTAGATAAATAGATTGAACATGCTCCAGATAAAGTACACTGACCAGTTCTGTAAGCCTGACTAGATCTACACACTAACATGCCCACCACAGGTACAACCAAGTAATGGATTCAACAGACCAGGAGTTCTCTTCATGTTTACAGTGCTTTTCATCACAGACATTGCAGGATAAAAGTGTAAATGCTGGGGGTTCAGTAAGAGGGGCAGGAAGACTAGAAAGCATGAGGAGGCTGGGGATCACTGAACACAGTAAGTTCATGAGTAACAGTAACAAAAGTAGGGTCACAGACTAGTAAAATATTCACAATTTGGAAGAATTAATATATTCCCCAGCCAACATCTGAAAATCTTCTTGAATTGCTCTAAAGCACTCTACAATTGCAGGCAGAAATCTCTGATCTTGGCACAAAGGATATATTTTTCAACCATTTGTCATTTTAGAGCTCAGAGACAGAAGCAAGTCAGCTGAGCTTCAGTAACTGCGAAATGCTCCTCAGCACATGATATTCACTACGAAACATCTTCACTGGGATTTAAAGGGAGATCTGAGGTTATGAATTTATAGCACATTTGTTACGGGGTTTGAGCACTCAGACAGTCACTATCACTGAGATGACACACAGTAACTCATTAAGCCATGGAAATAACACTAGAGTTGAGTGCAGCAGTTTTCTCAGCACTTGTGTTATTTTGAAATCTTGAATCAATTGTTTACAGAAGCTCTTCATTTGTGTTCACAGCAATAAGTGCTCTACGTACCAGTGAATCTTTAATACTTCCTAAGTTGCAGCATGTATGAAACAGTGGTTTCTTTTATTTAAATGGTAAAAACTACCACATAATGGATAAATAGTTCATGATGAGTGTAAGACACAAATTTTTAAACAGAGTAAGCACTTTGTATTTGTTGATGAACTTGTAACTTTCAGTCATAATTACATACAATAACCCTATTACAAACCAGTTCCAAACGCAACAAGGGGGAAACACTCTGTATGCAACAACAATCAAGTAAAGTAAGTCTGCATAATGGCATAGGAGGAAAACAAAAGTTATTTAACAGAGGAGCCCATACATCAGCAACAAACTGGGAATTTAAACACAAGATGGAGCCCCAGGGGGAACACTTAATACAAAGACACCACAGAGAGCAAGTCTATCAAGATGAGACTACTTGACCAATGCCAAAAAACGCAAATCGCTCTTCAAAAGTGCCAGGGACAAAGTGAAAAGTTAATGTTCAGAGCTATTGTGCACTTCAAACTTTCTTGTGACCTAAAAAAACCCCAACAAAACAAACAAACAAGCAAACAAAAAAATCTATCCAGCTTTACAGGGAAATTTCCAGTTTTCAAAAAAGATGTTTTATACACTGTTTTAGCAACAAATGTGATGCCTAATACATGAAAAACAAAGATAAAAGCTCTCCAAGAAAACAAAAACTATATTTTCATTGTTACACAGTAATCCTAACATCTAGTCAAAGAAAACACTTCCTATTTGTGTTTCAGTACAGTAGGACTCAACTACCTAAAAAAAATCCCCAAAGGAAATAAATAATAAAAATTCCAATATATTCCATTAAAACAGATACATAACACTCCCAAAGCAAAAAAAGAGAGAAGAACAGGCTACCAGTGCCATGCAAGGCTTTGGGCTGACAGGTCCATGGAAGGGATACCAGCCCTAACTGCCGCGGGAGAGGGACGTTTGTTCTCTCATAAGTAAAATCTGGTTTGTAAGTAAAAACTGGGAGTAACTCTACACATTTGATGGTTGAAATGAGAGGACAATTGAACCAGTAACTGTTGCTCACAACAAGGAAAACAGAGGGACAGATACTGCCTTACAGAAGCCTCCAAATTGTCACACAACTTGCTCTCAAATTTTTGCAGCCCTAATAGGCAGACATTTAGACCGGAAATTAAGAAACCCAGGCCTAGGCAGTTTTGCTTCTTTGGCTTCCATCAGTTCGTAACATTATTTCAGCCCTGCCTCAGCTTCCCCACTTAGGAAACAGGGTTCCTAATGCTACAGTTCTTTATACAATACCCTGGAATACAGAGTCCTTTTTCAACCTGAAGAAAAGCTACACATTCTGTATAAGTTTACAAAGTGTCATTGTTGATGAAACAGGCTGTTCCTTTCAATTCCATATTTAAACAACTCTGCTGAGGTCTGAAGATGTTGATTTATTTCTGACTTCACAAATTTTAAAAAAGGCTTTCCATGGAAATGTAATTCATGATATTAACATTTCATCAAATATGCTTTTGTTAAGTGTGGTTGAGCAGGCACATTACTCAAGGTAATAAACTTTAAGTCAAATCACAGGCAACTGAGCAGCTCCTGTGCTTTTTCTATGGTCTCTGCACCTCCACAGAAAGCTAATTATTTTACAACAAAACTTAAGAAGTGTATTTTTTACCCCAAAGCCATATTTGTTCCTTGTTTCACTATTTCTGTTTCCACAGCAGGAACTCCTGCCTGCAGTTCATACTTTCCCATCAGAACCACAGAGCTTGAACCATCCATACACCAGCAAAAAGAATCATGTTGAAGGTAAATTACATCCTTAAGAAGCATTAACTTCTGAGTGATGTGAAATTTAAACCACAACAAAAGAAAACACAGACACAGAGTTCAAAAGTCAAATAAGAATCAGAAGTCTCTCTCAGCTTGCCTAGATGTGGGTCCTTCAATGCTGCTGGCAAAAAACCCAAACCAACAAACCAAAAACCCACTGTCCTCTCACAACAGAATCAAAAGGTACCAGAAAGAAAAAATGAAAAAAACCCAAAACCTAGTAAGCTGTATTTGCTAAAAACTTGATCTATTTGGGTCCTTACAACTAAGGATGTATGTATAATTATGGAAAATTATTAAATCATCCAGAGAATATCTCAAAGATAGGATATTTCCTGGAAGTACAACTTTGGTTACCTTTCCAGATGCATTTACAACTCTTATGAATTAGATAACATCCAGTTTTCTTCTGAAGACTAATCCCCAACAGAGAATGAATGCAGTGGATCAAAACACACTACTATGACAAGCAATTAAAAAAAAATAAATTACCAACAGCCAATGCCAAGAGGCTCCTGGCTGACCCAATAACTAACCTGAAAGACAGCACACTGCAAAAGCTCCAGGAGATGGACTCATATTAGTGCTAAACCAAAAATTCAGTCTTCTTCACTGTACTGCCATAAATTTGCTGGCAATTTATCTAATATCTCTACATCTCTGCTCTATGGCTTTCTAAAGGAAAAAAAGAATAAACTCCATGTGATATGAGACAGGCACTAGCTGGGGGCTACCACTCCCAAATGTCAGTGAAAGGACTTGAAACAGTTACAACCCATTATACTCATATTTACATTATGGATATAGCAATAAAACTTGCATGTGAATATACAAAAATTCAGACTGTCCAGCTTTGCACAGAATTTTGCTGGACAAGAACTCTGCAGATAATGTGCACATTGCCAGAATTCAACAGTCTTCTGGGGGAAAAAAAAAAAACAACAAAAAACCCCCGCAGCCTTAACCTCTTCACTTATAATGAGGTGGGCGTATTATGCTGAGTTATTTGATCATATAAGCTGTTTGAATTCATTTTTACATTGAATATAACTTTCTTGACTCCTATAGTTTTTTTTCTTCATCGGTGTCAAACTTGCAGAAAGAGAGTCCTACAAAAGTAAACAGTTTCATATTCTAAGCAACAAAGCAGATGGCTACGATGAAAACCATTAATACTACATCAGCTTCATTCTTAGGACAAGCCCCAAGATATGCTGACATAAAAAACAGAAGTCATGGAAATACAGAAACAAAAGTCTCAGGGCATTGTTTTGTACAAAAATAGATATTCCTATTTTTAGAAGGGAAAAAAAAAAACAACAAACCAGCAAATGTATTGCTGAACTGTGATGGAAAAGGGAGTTCCCTGACTATACAAATTGTCAACCTCACCCAAAATAAAGCAAGTGGGTTGTTTTGGTTTGATTTTTTTTTTTACATCTGTTAGGACCAAGTGACCCTCTTAATGGAGGTAATGTCTATTTTAATCTCTTCAGTTGTCCTGAAGCTCTTATTTTATCTTTGTAAATTCTACAGGCTAGTCTTTCACAAGTACCCCTGAACCCAGCCTTCAAGCTGTTTCCTACTCGTGGCACTTTTTTCTGAGTATGTTTGAGGGACCACCAATCACATATGCTGGAAAAGGGCTTCCTGCGCAGAAAAATGTGGGGTTCTTAATCTTCTTTTCTTCTGTTAGAGCCGGGACTAAATGCTTGAGAGATGCAGTTTTTGTGTTCGGATTCAGATGTTCATTGACTCTTAGCTATAGTGCAATCTCACAAGTTGTGAGTTCTAGCTAACAAGGCAGAAAATGGCTCCGTCTCTCTTTCCAAGGTCTTTTAAGCACAAACTGTCCAATTATGAAAGGACACCTAAATTATTTTTACTTTTAACCCAACAACCAACTACCCGTGGTCTGCAATGCAGTCTTTTTTACTCTATTACAAGAAACCACCCAAAACCATGAAGAAGAAGGTAATAAAGAAGACCTTAGCTTACGCCCTAAACCCTCCATATTGCTTTACAAATATTACTATATACTAAACCCCTAAAATCTAAGTTTTGCACCCTGTGATATCACACACTTCTATTCAAACTACACACCCACAGTCCCAGTGCTATCACTCAATTTTGGAAGCCTATTCCATGGCCTCAGGTCAACTGTAGTGTTTTCTTGAGGATCAATGCCTGTCAGCACAGAAAGCCTAAAATTCTCAGCTTCCAGGGTTCCAACAGAAAAAGACTCACACCCCCAAAAAATCCAGGATGAGACAAACAATGCCATGATACAATACCATGTGCCAACCGTTCGCTATTCAGGAAATCAGTCTTTGAAAGTAGTGTCATGAGACACAGCTGAGCAAATGAAAAAAGAAGTCCCACACTTTCATTCTAGGTACTACAACTGTCTCTGGTAAGAAAAGAAGGGAGATCAGCAACTGTACTGGGAGACAAAGAAATCATAACATGTAGTACTGCTCCAGGTGCTAAAAACATTCACTTTTCAGGAGCTGGAACAGATGGGGATCATACGTGGCTCTCCCAGGGCAGCCAAAATGCACACACTGTCTTGAGACAGTGTTTAGCAAAAGCCCATTCTGAAATCCATGAAACCTCTTTGGACACAACATAGTGAAATTAAATGGCAGGGATCCTCAAACTGCAGCTCCATCTTCCTCCAAGCACTAATACAGTGTTCCTTTGAATAGCCTTGGCTGCAAGCCCACTGGTTTCCCCATGTAATGCTTAGATGAGCTGTAAAGCTTTTATATTTGTGGAAGCACATTGAGAAAGTGTCTGGAAAGTGCCAGTACGTGTCTGAAATGCCACCAGCCTGTACCACCTTAAAATCACATGCAACATTAAGAAAAGACTGGTAAGTAAGACTCATATAAAACAGGTCCAACAAACCCAATTTAATAAAAGAAAATAATTTATAATTACTGTAATCTTTCTCCTTTTGTGATGACCAAATACGGGTGCACAGCAACAGCTTGCAGCAAGGCTGGGGGAACGGGAAAGACTTAACAGTTGGTCACATTTAGTGAGACAAAGCTGGAAGGAGGCAAAAGGGCAATAATTTAGTGATGAAGAAACTCCAAAGACCTAGAAAAGCATGGCAGCCTCCAGTGATGGGGTTTGCCAAAAGGCTATTTTGGGGATAGATAGGGCTACAAAGCAGCTATTAAGCTTCAATCCTTAAAATAAACCCATAAACTCAGAAAATATTTATCTGTAAGGGTGGCAGCCCAATAAAAGTTTTATGAATGTTTTAAAACTGCCCTGTCAAGGGGCTAGCCGCTCAGTCACCTCCCTCCCTCCTAAAAAACAACACAAGCAAGCAAGTTAGGCCCATGTGTCAGGTTCCCAAGCAGGAATGACAGCACAGTCTGAAAAATGGCTCTGCACCTCCTGCACCCTCTCATGAAGCCAGCAAAGCACATACCTCCCTGCTGGGACCAGGGCCCTGCCACAGCCTTCCCACTGCTACTGCAAGCACATGCATCTCTGCACCACCACCCAGCCCCACACACCTTCTCCGAGATCTTTCCTCCTTCCTCTTACTCACTGCACGTTGGGGAAGGGGGGAAAAGAAATCAGTATATATGAATAAGGAACACCATGGACGATGGGAAAATACAAACCCAATCTGGTTTTAAAGCTTAATTTCTGAAATTTTCTTGGATCCAGAGGTGGCAATAACATTTGGTTTGTGCTCCCCAAACGAACCCGTCACTGTTAATTTGGCACTGGCTTAGAGATGGATAGTGGGCCAAGGGTAGAGGATCAAGAAAACTCCACTCTGGACTTTCCATGTGTCCCATTTTTATTAACACCTAAAAACTTCAGAGAAAAATCAAGCAGAAGTAATTCCTATTCAAAGAGTGAATTCAAGTAAAAGACCATAATATTCATTTACAGAACTGTGTGAAGCCTGGAAACACCAGACAGAAGAGTGATGCTGCTTCTCCCTCCTGCCACATATTTTTTCCTCTCTCCTATTCCCCACCATCACCAAATCTAAAACTCCACACAAAGCTTAGCCAGAGCTTGGCACATTCCTCAAAATCCAGGCAAGGAATAATCACCAGAAGCAAAATCAAAATGGGATGACAGACAAGAATGAGCAAGGAAAAATTGTTTGCAGCCAACCAGACTCATTGCTCACATGCAGAATTTGCCATGATAGTAATTAGGTCCAATTTAAAACAGTTTTCAAAAAAATGAACTACAGTTTGTTCACACTTAGTCCACTCTTCCTAAGCAGCACCATCCTACACGGTTTCTTCGTTTTCAAGTAAAATGCTTATAGACTTAACACCAACACAAAATGCCCAAAGAAAATAACCCAAACCTCTGTGGGAGAGCAGAGGGTCTGATGTGCACTCATAAAATGGAGCACACACAGCTCCCAGGCTGGTGGCGCAGATGCGAGGCTGTGGCCAGCCCAGGGATGGTTGGCAATACAGATGTTTCCTGTCACCAGTGTCATGTTTGTGCTGTTACAGATTTTTTTTTTTGTAATGTATTGTGTTACTCCATCTATCTTAGTGAATTGTCCACCTTGTAAAATTCTAATAATATTATTTTCTTCTTGTTATCTGCATTATCTAAAATTATTTATACTATTATAACCTTGGTTTCAAACACTGGTTATAAACATTGTTACAACAGTTATGAGATCAGGGTTCCTATACACACACAGAGAGACACATAATTTACTTTCTAACTGCTCTGAAATGCTGGAACATGATTTTGTTTCCCCAACACACTTCTCTAGCAAAAATAAAAAAAAACCCGCAACAAACTAGAGTGACAAGATGCAATCTGTCTTCCCCCGGGATCTCAAAGCAGCAGCATTCCTGAAGATGGCACAACACTGTCTTGTATTTGAAGCTTTGTTGGCCACTTCTTTCTGGGGGCACAGAGCAGTTGCTGAGCCAGAGTTTGGCAGGAGTAAGTGCTCTGTTAGATTAAATTTCAGCATAATGTTCTTGATAGGAATCGGAGCACCATCCTTAAAGTGCAACGGGAGGGTAAAACGCCAGGCATCAAGATGGATGGTTTGTTTTTATTTTTATAGAGATTTTCTAAACCTCAACTTTCACCTCTTAGCCCCCTCCCCCCTCCTGTTCTCAGTCACCTCCAATACTCCATCTGTCTGCTTCATTTAATAGAAACCTATATTTCCTAGCTAATGGATGCATTTGGCTAAGAAGATAATCTCTTTGTGTTCGCTTCAGTTGCCACATTCCTGTTATCATATTAATACTGATTAAATACGAAACCCAACAGTGAAGTCAGACCCCACACATTATTTAAAAGTGACAAGATGTTCATATTTTGGTACTTTGAAACCTCAGCCAGCATGGAAGTGACCTCCACCTCTCACTCTGAACACCTTTCAGCTGGGATGCCATCCATATGGATTTGTACAGGACAGGATACTTTTAAGAGCACTGTCCTAACTGAGAACGCCTGACAAAGTTCAGGTTTCCTGAGAAGCTCTAGGATTGCACAAACTGATCTCAAGGAATTGAAGACATTGCAGGTCAAGCACCACAACACTGGGAGTTACAACACAGGAAAGGTCTATATAGATCTCTGCTCACTCAAACATGTTCAGTGGCCATTAACAGCCCATGTTTGTGCCTCAGTTTACCCATCTGTACGAGCGGATATTTCACAAGCTGTGCTGTAGGTGTGCAGCCAGACATTTATTAATGTCTGTTTGGGTCTGCACGGCTACAGACTGAAGGTGCTGCAGAAAAATACAGTACAAATAACTGGACATCAAATCAGCAAAAATTAATTCAACAAATTCTGGGATTTAAGCCAACTTCGTAACACGTCACACTTTAAAATCAGCCAGTCCCACATGTGACAAAGCACACTTCTAACCCTGAGCAAAGTTATCCTCAAATTTCAGAACAACTCTGCTCATCAGAACTACACTGCAAGGAGACGCAGATCAATTTGCACCATTCCTTTCTCATTTCTCATGTGACCATCATCCTCTGTGAAGGATGAAAACTGGGACAGAATAGCTATGGAAATCAGAATAACGAGATGCATGCTTTAACTCCCTGTATGGTTCAACATAAAACTATTGCTAGTTTTTTAATAAAAAATTATTAACATAACTACTTATTTATTTGATGTTTATCCCATTCAATTTAATGGGCTACCACAGCCAAGTCAATAGAAGCAGAAATTAGTAAGACAACCTCAAAGTTCTGGTGAACTTAGGCATGTATGTCATTGATTTCTTAGAACTGCAATCAGTAAGAGCCTGAGTTGCATGTTGTCGGCATCTCTGAGTACAAACATCAAGTCTCAGAATGAAAGCACCGTAGTTGCATACACTACACATGCAAATTATTTATGAGTTCCTGAAGACAGACCCAGTGTTCCAGCCACTCTGATTACATCCATTTTTCTTTGAGACCAGGTCGGAGCTGCACACTTCATTCCACCAGCACTTTTCCTAGAAGGTGATGTGACACCTCCTGAGCAGCTTTGGAGCAGACGAGGTTACAGCATGGTCAGGAAAGCTCCCTCGGGATGTCAAGAAGGCTAAGCTAACCTTCTGAGATCCGTATAAACAAACAACTGAACATGGAGAGCCTTGAACCGAGGGACTGCTGTTTATCTAACCCCTGAACTGCAAAAGACATCAATCCCTGCCTTATTAAAGAAATGCATACGCTAGCCAGGCATGCCTGCTTGATCAGCTCTCTCCCATTCACAGCTTCTCCAGGGTCGGAGGAAGTTTCAACAGGCCCTGCTCCATAAATAAAATCCTTCTGGCTGGCGATATCTAAATTGTATTAAGACTGGCTCAGACAGCTTCAATTAGAAATAATCGGCAGGGGTGGACTGAAATACCCTCCATCAATTTGCTTACAGAGGGTCTTTTCCTCCCCAAGCCAATTCTACCTGCTTCAATGAAAGTAGCGGGGAATCCATAACATGCTTCCATTTATTCTATGTGTAATCCATATGTATGTGTGTCCTGAAATCAAAACCTAGCATCTAATATAAGAGCAAAGCTTTAAATATAGAGGCAATCAATAGGTCTTTAACAGAAGATCCCCAACCATCAGCAAGCAAATCCAGGAAACTTCAGAGACTGAATAACACACACTCTCCCCCATGTTTACAAGATTTCTCTCATTTCTTAGCCACCTGAAAAGCAATCATTTGTGTATACTACAAATCCATCCTTTCTTTATGAAGATTACAGAAAATAAGGTTATTCAACCAAACTCACTTGAAAAACTCTACAGCATAGTCTTCTTACAAGAAACAGTATTTATTAAAGCTCAAAATCTTACAGAGAAATTACATTAAAATCTGTTGTTAATCTACCTATATTTTTTTCCAAATGCCTAATAAAACGGTTTTTACCCTGTGTTTATAAGAAATAAGTTCTAAACGAGACTCAGTCTTGCTTTTGCTCCAGCATACATTTACTGTGAAATCTAATCACATATTTAAGATTAAACACTAGTGAATTGCACAATGATCAACTGAACACAAACAGTCAAGTTGTAGTATTTTCACAGATGTGAGAAATTAATTTGATTTTTCACAGGAATAAATTGTCAAATATTAAATTTTAAAGTTTTCCAAAAAAACCTTTCTATTTGGCCTTGGTCAATGGAAAAATATTCTTAAAAATATTCAACTTCTCTTAAAAGGTAGAGTAGCTCATCAGAGAGCCTGGATCAATAAACCCAAGCTTAATTTCACTTCAAGTAAAAAATAAAACCACTGATAATTTACTGAATAAGTCAATCTTGCTCTGAACATGCACAATTTCAAGACAGAAAAATAAAATGCACAACTAAATCCAATTACATTATGTCCTCAAATTACTCACTTCAGAGCATAACAAAGAAAATATGAAGAAAAACTAGGGGAAAAAAGTCTTGATTGGGGAAGCAGGCATCAATTTCCACATGAACTCCAAAGGGACTATCATCTTTGAACATCTTCTGAGGAGGTACTTGTGAGACCAATCGATTGCAATGAGCCATGAAAAGAAAATCCCCAGTTCATGATATACAGTCTGCTCTCCTGTCAGCAGGAACTTGCATTCTTTAGCACATTTTCAGTCCTCAAAAAACATCTTCTTTCTCTTATGCCTGGCACGTGCTGCTTGGCACAGCCTGTGTTACCATTGCAGGAGCTTGAAAAGATAATTCATTGCAATCATAAAGAAAACAAATGCATATTCTTCAGGCTGCATTCATGTTGTAATACCAATCCTGATGAGCTGATACTTCAGCAGGCAAACAGTCCTTTGCCTAACACATCCATACATCAAACGGCTATATTAGGGAGAGAGAATGTTGCTCTTTAACATACAGAAAACTGAGAAGGTAAACAAATGCACTGAGGAGTAAATACATACCTGGCCGCAAATTTGTACTGAATTAAAAAACCTCAGGTGCACAGCAAAAGCCTACACCACACAAACAATGTTCTTCATTTACACATGATGACACAGTTTAGGACGGAGCA
This sequence comes from Illadopsis cleaveri, assembly GCA_013399915.1. Taxonomy (NCBI): domain Eukaryota; kingdom Metazoa; phylum Chordata; class Aves; order Passeriformes; family Timaliidae; genus Illadopsis; species Illadopsis cleaveri. Next base: position 122,357 of record VXBB01010834.1, read on the forward strand.
ACAAAGTAATCAAAGGGATGGCACAGGTCCATCTTCTTGGTTCACAGTTCTGCATATATATACACAGACACACACATATATACACACACGCATACAGATATACATATATTTCCCTTTTAAAAAAACTCTAAAAAGCAGCAGAGTCTGCTCTGGGTTGTGTGGGAAAGATCAGGGGAAGGGGCTGCAGAAGTGAGAAAAGGCAAATGGCCAAACTGAGAGGGAATTGACTGGGGAGGGGAAAGTAGAAATGGATTGGGGTAGAATACCAAAAAAATCAAATCGGGTAACTCATCAGTTGTAACAGGAAAGAGTAAGCTCTCCAAATCACCTAATTGTCTTGGTTTGCTAATCTGGAATAGTTGACAGGGATGAGGGGAAAGTGGTGAGGGGAATTGAGGGCTCAGAGGTTTAAAAAAATATTGTCATAAAACCCATAGCACAAAAGCATGCAATATGGGGTTCTCAGGATTGAAGTTACAACTTCAGATATTACATGAAAGACTTTTCTAAGCAGGATAATGGTCTTCTCGACCATTCCTATAACTTTCAGTCCATGTATTAAGTACTTTTTAAAGTATTTTTTTCAAATTCAGTAATACTGTAGCTACAGGCAGGAAATGCTTTTGTTGTTTATGTATAACATTATACAAAATCATGTTACAGCAGAGCCTCCCCTATGAAAACAGGTCTATTGAAGCTCCAGTTATTTCCTATTCTTTATTAAACACTCAAATCCCTTTGTGAAAACACAAGCCAAAGACTGCTTTACAGAGACTTCCTTGAAATCAAGGCATACTATTAAGAACAACTATTTTTTTTGTCCCCAAACTCAAAACATGGATCAGGCTCTCAAGGTTAACGTCTTTGTCACACAACAGTTCTCATACACTGCACAGTGGCCACTGTTGCGAGTCAATACTTCAAATACTGTACAATTTGCAAACCACAAAGCTCTATGCCTCCAGGAAGCCCCTGTGGTGTATTTTTTTACTCAGACTTCAAAAAGCTATCAGAACAAACACTGGTGGAAAGGGAAGGTGAAAGGCCCAGGGGATGAACGATCAAAATCAAGTAAACGAGCACAAACAGTTTACAGAAAGGGAGAGAAATTTCATGGCGAGGGGGAAATCTGAATGCATGAGTGACCCTTGTGGAGACTTAAGAAGATCAAAGTTATGTAAAGGCTTGTAACCTAAATATTTTCCACCCAAATACTGCAAAGCCGTGAGTGAGAACTGTAACATCCAAAAACTAGCATCCCGTTTTGCACACAAGAAAGCAGAAATAAAGATGAAGGAAATAATTCCATCTTTGGTATTGTATAAATAAACCACAGACCTGAGAACACAAAATTTGGATTCACGGCTTCCACTTCCTTTCTCTACATAAACAAGTGGGCCCTTGGAGAAAGCTGCCCACTACAAATAGGACAGAGCAAGTTCCTCCTGACCAGCTCATCCTGAAACCTTTGGTCCACCTGTCTACAGAGTATTTCAGTCATCTCTTACCAAAAAATGTAACCTTTCAAAGTAAAATTCCACCTTAAACATCAAAATAAGTCATTATAAATTGTGTATATCCCCTGCATTATTTTTTGGAGCATTTGAAGTATCACTTTAAAACGTACCATATTTGGGCTGTTCGGTCCTGTACCTGAATCCCTCACATTCAGCTGTACTGACATCGGCTAAGTCCTAAGCAAGAAAAAGGGCCCTTCCTTCCCAGAAGGACAATGCTTAAATGAGCAGCAGTAAATCAACCAAAATTTTTATGACATTTTGTAACTCTTCAGAAGAAACTGTATTTTGTTCTTTCTGTACATTTTTCCAAGGCACTCACTGAAGCATCCCAAACTTGCAAAGGGCAAGTATATGAGAACAAAACAAACAAACAAACAAATAAATAAATATATTCTCACTTGTTCTAGGAGATACAGATATTACCAAAATATTATTTTTTGATGCTCCAAGGTTGCTTAGCCAAACTGTATAGACACATAATAAAACCCACTGTTAGTCATATTCTTTTTCAAGAAAAAAAAATGTTTTCACATTTGAAATTACAGCAAGCATGTACTGAATTTGCAAAATGAAACACCTAAAATGGACAATAACAAAAAAGACAGAGGGTAGTACATGCATCCTGCTATTATTTGCAGGATGTGTGGTACGTTAAACTTCTGTACTATTTCATGAAAGTAAAAGTAAAATCGCATTGTTGCATGCCATCCAATCCATGCCAATCCAAACTGTTTGCAACTTCAGCAGCATACCTCCAGTGAAGCCAAAATTAAATTAAGAATTTGATCTGTAAGGAACAGGCTATTTGGGTTGTAGTGACTATGCAAGGCATCTTCACTTAAAATGAAAAATATCGAAATTAAAAATGCAGCAGAAATTTTAAAACCTGAATATTCTACAGCTGTGTGCTTATGGAACTATCATATATGCAAAACAGGGTAGGATTGCCTTTATAGGGGTAATAAACTTGTTCAGCTCCTCATTTTGAATATTTAATTTTGCCTCCTACCTACATGTTGGACTTTTTCCTCCTTTTTTCTTCAAAAAAATAACCTTCAGTAAAGGAGCCTTGAACAAAGGATTTCCTAAGCACGTGAAGCAAGACTCACGACAACCCAATGGGCAGTTTATATAACAGCCACATGGAGCCAAAATGTATTAGATAATTTGGAAATGGTGTCCAAGTAAGTTAATGGTGATGTGATGGCAAATACAAGCACAGAACAAATACAGGCAAATGGAGCAGCCTGTTTGGCCACATCCACTGCAGACATGACCTGCCAGAGAGCTGGACTGGGCAATAGGCTCCAAGAGTTTACAGCTGCTGTTATAATTATTCAAAATTCAGCAAAGTAGCAGCCCTAGATGTGCAAGATGCTTATTTTCTCCCAGGGAATGCAACTTCCCACAATAACTGCATTCCCCCAAAATAACAAAGCCTGGATTAACTGGAAAGACTTACGACCACAAGAGACTCTACGCAGAAGTAAGGTTATTATACACAGCAGCAATTCCAGCTCTCAGTTTTACCACAAATCTCAAGATAAGTGCACCTCTTTTGAAATCCCAGATCCTAAAAACATGCAACTGAGTGCTAATCTCAGTTTGTTTAATTTATGTATCTAGCTCTTGTGGCTTAAGAGACTCTTATATATGACCTGAGTTTATCTAAGAAAAGAAACAATCTTTACAGATTTTCTTTTCTTTTAATAAAAGGAAAATCATTCTTTATGGGCTTACTATTGTGAGTACTTTGGACAGCTGACTACCAATGTCACTGCCAACTGAAACAACAGTTCTGTTTCAAAAATACTTGTAAAAACCCATAGTTGTCTCCCAAGCTCTTCCCACACTATCAGATCCTGATTTTATCCTCAAATTAAGATAAATTCTATTAGAGCATCTTTCTATTTTGCAACAGGGATTTGAAACTTAATTTCAGGATAACTAGTAGAGCAATTGCTGTTCTTGGAGGCAAAAAAGGAAACTTAATTGGAATGCATTTGAAGCAGACTATTTTGGTAGCTCAATTCCCAACAGCCTCCATCTGTAGAAGGGAATTTCAGGCACAGAGCTAGACTGGATTTTCCCTTCAGCCCTTCCTTTCAAGAGCTCACAATACTGCAGCACTAGAACATCCCCAGGTCGGAAAAATCACCTCTACCTTGCACATCCCTATAGAAGCCTGAAAATGCTGGTAGAAATATTTGAGGGCAAACCAAGCTGCTACTGGCATCCAACTTCAGGGACCAAGAAAGATGGGCAGGGGATGCAGCAGCAGATGAATAAAAAACAGGAGCAAAGAGGAGAAAAGTGAAAGCATTAGCAAAAACTTAATCAAAGTGAAGGGAGGCTCCATCGAGATTGGAAACAAATATTAAGAAAAGAAAATGTATGCAAATGATTACTAAGAGGGGTTTCTTTTGGTTGTGGGTTGCAGTGTTTTTTGGTTTTGTTTCTTTCCCAAGTGGTAGAATCTGTAGAAGTTAAGATACCCTATGGTCAAACATTTGCTGGAATTATTTTTTTATTAATAGGATTTTTTCCATAAATAGCACAATTAATTAATTAATTTCATATTTACAGCAGGACTCCAGTGAAATGCAAAAAATAAAGGAGTTGATTAATCACTGAAGAGAAAAAAAATCCCTCAGTACAGGACAACAGGTTAATTACAAAGCATCACCAAAACCAGCAAAATTTGCCTTGTGTGTGTCAGTTTGGGGAATGCAATCACTCAATTAGACCTGGTATCATAATGCATCTCACAATGGAGAACTAATTAAGATATTCTTTTTTATATCTGAAGTTCTAAATGCTTAACTTCACCACCTTGTTTTTTCAAGGTGATTGTCTTTATAGACTGAGGCAGCACCAACATCCTTAATGCTTTCCACATACAAACAGTAAGCTCAGAAAAACACGCTCTTCTGAGTTGCACAGAAATAAACTAAACACAAACTGAACAGGCAGCAAAGCCCAGAGTGATCTGGGGCTGAGCTCACACTTTCTGCAAGTGTGAGTTGCTTTGCCATTCAGGGGAACAAAAAGGGTTCAGTACACACTGCTCTTTACTGCCATGGCAGTATTGGTCAGACAGCAATAGCACTTCTTCCTGAAGGCCACCCAATAGCCCTGCCCTTGAGGGGAGTGTGTTGGTCACTGATGTGATGCGGTCTGTAGGAAAGAAACGCTGCAGTTACATCATGTGGTACAGAACCACCAATGTTCCTTCTGTTGCACTAGTGACCCTTCCATTAAGCTCCTCTTGCACAAGAATAGAAAGTGTGGCTTGAAACTTCCGAGGGTCCGAGCCCAGATGATCAAACCTCTTTGAGTTTCCTTAGGACTCAGCCCCGTGGTGACTTGATGGAGAGAGAGACAGCTTTGATCCAGCTGTCCCAAAAGCAATTTTAATAATACAAAAATAACAAACAATAAGGCATCCACTGTATTGGAACAAACCAGACCAGGCAGTAACAGGGGGCAAAAGGCGTGGTCTCGGGTCAGACAGGGGTACTTATGCACCCCGGTGCAAGTGGGGAGTTAAGGTGGGGTCTGAGGAAAGGGTCCAATGCGGGATGATGATTAAGAATATTAAAATTCCTGCACCAAAAATTAACCTATGGTAATATAGAGAACAAGGAACCTTCTAGTAACATTTGCATACCTGAACATGTGAATAAGCTTCTTGCTTATTGCATTTTGAACAGGGTTTCCCAAAGTATTTTTCCAGGGTTTTCTTCTACCCTGGGGAAACCACCTCTACAGCGGGTGGCAGTAAAATAAAAGATAAAATTAAATTTTCAATGACTCAGAGGATCACTATGTAGCCCATACTGTACCCAACATAAGGGCTTACACAGGAGCTGGACTCTTTTCCTGTGGACACACTCAAATGCTGCTAACGTAATTATCAGGCAGTCACATGTCTGATAATTCTGTAATCCATGTCTGCTTGATCCTAGAGAAACAACCTGCTGGACACACACTCCAATGAAAATTTCAAATCCAAAGAGGAGTCATAACCTCCCCTGGGAATAGCATCTGCTCTAGTGTGCAAAGACCTGCTGCTTATGAAACCAATCTTACTATCAATACATTCCCCCTTCAAAGCTCTCAGTTCAGAGATTCCATTCTGCAATTCTATCATTGCAGACAAGACAAGGATCTCCCAATCCTATCATGAATGAGGCAGACAGGTAGTTGTAAGTCAATGTTTCCTTGACTTCTGTTTTCATTCAGAAGGAATGTACACAAATTTTGACTTTGATTCCACAAGAACACTCTAAGGTCGACAAATCTGGTTATTCAGCTTCAAAGGTCAATATGGGATCGCATCATGCCACCACTCAAAAGGCAGGCTTGATTCCTCCAGGCCAACCTTTTTGTGCAAATGCAGTACAAACTCCTAGTTCCTATGTGGTCACCAGGACTTCCACATCACTACAGTTTAATCTGCCTAAGAGGGGATCATACAAGGAAGTGATTCCTCCCTGCCAAGAATCCTCTCCCAGCCTCTGTCCATACTACACCAGCCAACTTTCACAAAAAGGAGAGAAGGAGATTTATGGCTGAAGTACCACTTAAGGATTTTAGGTTTTGTTTGGTTTAGAGAGAAGGGGAAAAGCGACTGTGAAAGAACAAGCAGAGCTAATCTCCAGCTTTTAAATAAAGCACAGCTACACAGATTTCTTTGCCCTTGGGCTTTTGTTTTTCCTCTTGACTGAAATCCTGCTCAGCCTCACCTGATACTGACAGGGATGGCAACCCACCAGACCCTTGCAGCCAACAATTTTTTATTTTCGTTTATTAAAACAGAAGCCAGACTGGGAAAACAAGGACATTAAATGTGCCTAAATTCCATTTTGCCTAAGAGAAGATTATCCTATTCTAATGCAACACAAGCAAAGAATTCCAAATGTCAAGATCTCCCACAAAAAACCATGCTGCTTAGTGACAGGATGTTTAATTATTCTCAGGGCAATGAAAAGGTTTAGGCTACCCCATTCCTACTGATGTCAATAAGGAGTGCCCTCCAAATCACAGAGTTGGGAATGACATTTATCTACAGTCAACCATTCAAAGCTTGTCTCCTACAGTTAAGAAAAGTCCAACCCCCTGAAAGTAATATTCCACAAATGCCAGTTACATTGGTGTGTTGAGACCTACCTGAACAAAGCGACATATGCCTTAAATAGCAATGTGAAAAAAAAAAATCAAATATCAAAAAGAATACGATTAAGATAGCTCTTAAGGAGGAGGCTACAGATGACAATGTGATACACAAATGATTTTACTGTTGTATTTTTCAATCTTCACATAACTTTAATTTCTCTCACACTATTTAACCTCTAGTCAACTTCTTTGCTTAAGTGGAATGCTAAAAAATACTGAAAAAAATTGAATTCCACTTTTAAACCCTCAGTTTTAAACTGGAATTGAAATCATGCAGAGTAGTGCTGTTCATGTACAGCTCTTACATCACAGCTCTCTCACTATGTCATTAAGTACTTTGCAAGCCAGTGTGGGATCTCATCCAATGGAAAAAGTGGCAAAATATAAAAAACACCAAAGATGCACCAAATCCACAATATGCTAAGGGGGAACATATTCTGCATCTCTACCCTTAATTTCACATGTAAAAATACAAGGAATTCTCAAGAATAAGACACTTTATGTCATGTTATACCCACACTGCAGGATCCCAGAGGTTCTGTGTCCCGGGTTAGGGAGAAGATCTGTGCTGTTACTTCAGAGCAGACTTTTATGGCACGTTCAATTCCTCTTACCATGACAAGCAGTGGAAACAGTGAAATGGACTTGTTCTCTCAAACACAAGGCAAAAAGTTACTGGCAACAAAAGATAAAGTCGTAAACCAGTTTGTTTTCACCTGTTTTAAGAAACTTAAAACTCCTGTTATCCTGTATGGCTAAAAAGAACAGAGAGGCCACAAAGCTTATATTCCAATATTCTCATTTTTATTTCTTCTTATGAAAAGTGTCTTTTATTACACTAGTGTCTTTTATTACACTTAAATTACTGAATTCAGAAATGTGTTCAGCTCTTATGAGTATTAGATATGCACTGCTTCTTTTGCATTAAGAAATAAGTTAACTCATGTACAGCAATTTTTAGTGAAAAAAAGGAGAATGGCAGTCACATTGCAATGCCTCAGAAAGGATGAACACTTCACTAGAAATTAGACAGAAAGACAGAAAGGAAAGTGAACCATGCCCGAGATATCACACATGCCCCAATTGGATTTAAAAAGTTGCTACGTTGTACAATAATCAAGCGCAAGACAAATGCCCTGAGCCAAAGCCAAAGAAATGGGCATATCTAAAGTCAAACTTTTAGAAGATGTCAAGACACACAGCAACAGATCATGATTCTGCAAATCAAGCATAGTTTTACAGGGTCAGTTCTTGCGTGAGAGACAGTTAAATAAAATCCACTAGGTTATTCAAATGACTTGCTGAACTTTCTTCTAAATTTCTTATCAACTAGTACATTCCTTGGTGCAAGGTATGTTGAAATAAGCATTTTCCAAAGACTGTCATTGTTAGTTTTTATCTTCTTTAGAATAAGGCACTTAAACATACAGTTCCTGCCTCCCCAAACTTGTTCTTGAACAATACTTTTCACTCATTTACCCTATACAGTGTTCCATTTACAACTAAAACAGCTGTCACATATCACCCACTTCAGCAAGCGGCGCCCCATCAGTAGTTCGCTCCCTCATCCACACAAAGCAGAACATTAAAAGCAGTGTAGTTTAAATTGGCTTTCAAATCCCGTTCTGTTTAAGCAGCTTTTTAAACTACGCAAACTCTCTTGTGAGTTTAGAGATTATATCCTACTTTTTATGCATTTGATCATGCAACCAGTCTAGAAAGGAAGCGTCATCCTGTCAATTACCAGGCCTTGAAACTTTGCCTTCAGTTAAAGCACAAACAGCTCCACAACTGAGCCCTACAAAACAGTAGATCTGCCAGCAAATACTTTTTTTTTCTTTTAGATGCTGCTGCAAACATTCTAGAAAGTAGGTTATACCTTGTCATTCAAACAATAAAAGCATGCCTGGACACAAAACCAGAAGTGAGATGAAAAATTAATTGTACTTCCACCCACCATCCTACTGCCTGCCTGTCTTACCCTGCACTAGCAAACATCCAGGCAAACCACACATGAGCATTGTCAAACTGGAATACATCATCCTCCTCTGCAAAGATAATATGGCAGTACAGGACATCTCTGCTAAATAACATCTATCAATAGTCAACTTACACTTAGCTTTATTTCATGTTATTAAGCTTTGCTTCCACCTCCTTGAATCATCCTAAGGGATTCTTCTCTGTTATGTTCTTCAAATAACTGTGGATAAGGATATCTCCCACTTAGACATCATTTAGCCAAGTTTCATGCATTTCTTTTCATCTTCTTTCCCTTATAAATCAATCCCTTCAGCCTCTCCAGCATTCTTGCTGCTCTTCCCTGAATTTCTTCCAAACTACTGACATCTTTCAGCAACAGAGGAACCTCCAATTGTATGCTGTACTCTAGATGTGCTTTTTGTACTCTAAAGATAGATAATTACATCTTTTCAAGAAATATTAATGCTCTAAGTCTGGAATAAAGCTAAAGCAGGAATTTCATTATTTTGGGTTTTTTCCAGAATGGATAGTAATTATTCCCATTTCACAAAGCAGAAGACCAGAGAGAAGTATCTGACTGCTGCACAAACAGTGCCAGAGTAAGAAACAGATGCACAGTCTGCCATTCCAGTCATGGTCTGCCAAATTCCAGCCCACAGATGACATTAGACAATGTTCCCAGGCTGATCTATAGCAAACATAAGCCGTTTCCAAGTGAGTATGATAGAACACTTGGGGAGCCCAACACTTGCTCACTTGTTGACTGACTTTGCAAGCCAGTATGGTACCACTGGTTGTTGGTAGCAGTGGGACCACAAAGCATCCTAAAATGTGCCACGGTCTATTATTACCTTTAGTAGTCAGGACACCAAATCTTTGACACATCTCCTTGAATTTTACTCCCATGGCATGGAGAGGTTTGTTTCTAAAACCAGCCACCAGCTATCATCAGGTCAACTAGCTGAACAAGCTAACTTGGTTCTAGAGGTTGACTGGTTTTAAATATGAGAGGACTGATGGACTGCCAGACTGAGGCACTGCCAGACTGAGGCAGCACAAGGCAGTTTTTAACCTGGACATTTCCTTCCCTCCCACTCCCTGATACATTTCTGAAGGAAATCACGGAAAAATAACTTCAGAAAAATCTTAAAAAAGCTCTACCCAAAAAAATATGTAAGAGACTGTATGAGAGGAGGCAAGGATGAAGAATGGGGTGAGGGTAAGGGTGAGAGAAGTCTGACCAGTTAAATTAAAAAAAGCTCCAACCCACAAACAGGATGCAGACACATTAAAAAAGCAACACTGATCTAACAAAGGAATGTGAACTGCAGTTGACTCAAGCAGTATCACAGCAATGGCCCTCCCCCTACACACAAATCTCAGGAACTCTTTTAAAGAGACAGGTTTTTAGGCTCTTACAAATTCTGTGCTTCTTTACCATTCCTCGATTCCTTAACTTAACTTACGGTCTTTTCTTTCCAGACAAGAAGAGCATCCAAGTTTGACCCAGACTAAAGCAAAGCAAACTAAGTTGTATTATTCTGTCTACCTTAGAGAGGTATTAAATTCTAGTATTCTGCGACATATTCTTCTCATTGAAAGAACAAACCATAAAGGATCCTCTGTTTCGAGGTCCGCTGTTAAACATCTGAGGAGCGTAACCAAGATTAGATAATGAACACCTTGGTGAAAGGTATCCTTTCTTCCCACTAACTCAACATATAGAGAAAAATGACATTATCTAAATCTATATAAAATTTTCCTAATGTAACTGCTGGTTCACAATTACAGTTCCTGCTTAAATCCACAAGGGTGCCAGAGACTCCTTATAACGCTTCTCTCTGTCCCAGGAAGAACTATTTCCTCCATCCAAAAATGTAGAAATAGCAATGTAAATGCCATCCTTCTGTCCTGTTTGTTCATCAGGTTTTTGCCTCCAGGAGAGAAAAGTTACTAAGAATATCTCATAATTACATTTTTAAGCAAGACACTATCTTGATCTTCAGCTTTTCAGCTCTAAGATCATCTATGCATCATTTCATCACCTACCTAAAGGTATCTCAGTGAATCCCTACAGTCTTTTCTATACCAGAAAACTAAAAGCAAACATGAATCTGGTACTACCTTTTTCTTTAATTGTGAAGTGTGCTTGCTAATTAGGCTCTCAGACCCATTTGCAAAATCTAGCATTTGGTGACCAAACTAAAAGTACAGCTAGCATAGAATACATGAGATATTTTACACAGTCAGAAATTCTTATCCTGTAATAATAAGAAGAAAGGAAACTTGCAGAGGGTCAAAATTAGAGCAGTTGCATCACACTGTAAATTAACTGGGAAGATAGTCCATCTTCTGCAAGGAATCAGGAAACTCCACCTTTCTCTGAAGATCAGTTGCTATGTGGACTGTTTGCTGCCATAGAATATTATAATTTCTTTTCTCACTTGTTCAATAGAAGTAATCTTGCTCATCTACCTAAGAGGGCAGGGGATTAGCTAGTGACAAATGGGCTGAAGACAAAACAGAAATACAAAAGTACTGCCTGGTATCCCTAAAACCTTATCCTGCAATCAGAGTAAAACGCAACACCTATTACTGCCTTTTGAAAAGGCTCAGAACTACACTCCTGCCTTAAAAGGAGGAGGGAAAAAACCCCCAGTAAATGACATTTATAAACTCTAGCACCCATCATTTCTCATGCTCTAACCTAAGGAGGCATAAATCCTTCCTGTAATTCACCAAGAACGAAAAATACAGTCATATATAATCTTATAATACCAGGAGACACAAGCAATAAAAAAACTCTCAAGATGTCCAAAACCCCATTTATCAAGCAGTTTTTGCTTGAAGGCAAGGTAGGTAATAACATGCAGAACAGAGCCAATTTAAGGAACTTGCATCCAATATACTATATTTAATAAGTAGCTACAGGTAAAAATGATTGCAGGTTTGCTTTCTTTTATTTGTTCAGAAGGGCTCTGGTGCAAATCACACATACATTAAGAGAGGAGAGATTACTACAAACCTCTCTGGGCACAGCATGATTTCTGTGTTACTGCCACTTAGCAAGAAGTCATTTTGAGACCTGAGTTTGTTAACACAGGGGATGTGGCTTCAGGCCATTTGGTCTCACACCATTAAGTCACAGTCACCATCACGTAATTAGAAGAGGTACAGCCCTCACAAGATCACTGCTCCAACTGGGTATGAGCTGCTTTCAAAACTTCAGGAGATTAGTGGTATCACTTCACCTTGCAATACGGAAAGATTCTCTACATTTGACACAGATTAGTATTTGTTAACTGCTAAGCACCTACCTGGAATTCGGATTTTAAATTTACCACTTTGTCCAAAACCACCATCTATTATTCCATCTTCTCCTGTAGACAGTTTCACTTTGAGACCCACAAAAATCTGGATGTTTGTTTCCTTTTTAAACAATGAACGACCAATCACACTGTAATCATCCATCACCTGCAGGAAAAAAAAAAAAAAAAAAAGGGGATTCATCACTCTACAAGCTAAAATGACAAGAAATTATCCATGTTACATGCTAAGTTTGGCAACTTCTACCACTCCACCTTTGACAAACAACTTACCCTCAAATGAGCAAAACTCTGGGTGAGTCATCTAAACTGCTGAGTTTAGGGCAATTTGTGTCTAAAACCATAGAAGACTTTAGGAACTAACAGATTTCTGCTTCTACCTCCCTTCTCAAAATACAGGAAGAATAAAACCTACAGAACATGCTGTAAAGATCAGTCAATTAAAATACTTTTTCAGCTTTGAAACCTTTCCACGAAAGTCACTGAAGTACTAATGCTGACAAAAAGTTTATTCCATTATTTATTCTATAGCTAAGTACATTATTACCTACATAAACATTCTTTCTCTTAGCTCCAGACCAGCACTCTGACAGCTACACTTCCAAAGAAATGACAGAGTTTTGTAAATAGAGCCTTTTGAATACTCACCTTTACATACATATTGATTTGTTAAACCAAGAGCCTTATGACCACTGTACCCAATTTTAATTTCAAGGTTTGTAACCCAGTGGGAAGAACCATTCCAAGTAGAATTCTTAATTAAGCTATCAGGAACAAGAGACAGTGAGGTTGGTGGGCAAGGCAAGATAAACAACCCTCCCTTAGGCATTACAATGTATAAGGTGCAGTCAAGTGAGCCTAATCCTGTAGGTGTGAATACCCTTGTACACCCAACGCCTGCAGTTATTCTACCTTGTAGACGTGGAAGGACCATTTATTTAACAGAATAAATATGGGGATATTACTTAAATCTCTCCAAGATTATTTTGTGGTAAAAGTTGCAGCTCTTCATCATATCTCAGGAGCCATTTTTAGCTACACCTAAGGGTCGCAAAGATCAAAGTGACTTAGAACAGTAAAGAACTGCAACCAGTTCTGAACACGCCCCTTTACTCAGCTTAAATGAACTCAAAATATTGCCAGTTTATTAAACAACTGTCCTTCCCTGAAGCCTCCTCCATAAACTATAATGCATATACAGACTCAAATCCCTAGGATTGTTATTATTTTGTTACATATATATACCTTCATTTTAATGCTAATCTCAGTATGGTAGTAAATCTAGCATCAGAAATTTCATTTTTCTTTTATTTTAAACAGAGCTTACTTGCTCAGCTATAAACACCTTGAAAGGGCTGTGCAGTATCAGAGAGCACGGGTAGGACCTCTCCGTGTCCCAGACCAGATGCAGGATGAGAAATACCTATAGCCCTTCTTGCTTCTATCACATGGAGATGACAGCTCTGGGCTGGGTGCAGCCAAGGCTGTAGGCAGAAACACTCAATGCCTCAACAACATTCACTGCCTGAATGCTCATCTTTCCCCAGAAGGACATATTTATGGTTTTTTGTTGTGTCTGTCCTCTCCCACTGCTTCCAAGTAGCTTGTGAACCACGGATGGCAGTATCACTGCTCAGCAACATTCTGGCTTAAACGTAAAACTGAATGTCTTTTCCTAGAGCCCTTGATAATAGGTGGAGGTAGAGTGGGGAGATAAGCTTGCAGGAACACTTGCCTTTCTTTGGGTCTGAAACAGAAGACTAGAAGAAAAAGAAGCTCTTAATTCCAACCTGAAGAAGCACTTATATTCTCAAAACCTATTTTTTTTCCAGTTGCAGTGGCTGGAGAAATCAAAATGTTACTTCATCCTATAAATCTTTTATTCCTAAAACAAGGATTTCAAAACTGTTCATCCCTCTTGTCCACTGCTGGCTAGTGTTTTTTCCCCCTGTGTTTGAAATACAGATGGTACAATATGCTCCAGGGAGGATCTCTAATGTATCTATTATTTTTGCAATTATACCTCAAATGGCACAGGAAACCAACTTTAAAGGCCAGCATCTTTAGAAACATCTTTTATTTTTTTAAGACCACTTCAAAGTTATCTTTAACTTAATTAAAAATGGAATTACAGGATGAGCAATCATACTACGCTAGCATGGTTCAGTTTAGAGTCTCCCCAGCAAGGCTGTCAGAAGGAACTCCAGTGATTTCTGTGAACAAGTGTTACAGGCATCAAGTACCTTAGAGTAAACCAGCAATGATAACCTATAATTGAGTATTAGAACAAACAAAATGTATCAGAATTTAGTTATGCCACACTCACTCAAAACCTTGGAATTAAAAAAACCTTATCTTTTATAAAGAGAGGTGCTTTTTAGGGTCTTGCTTCTGTACATTCAGGATCTCCAGCTGCACTGTTCTTTTCACTCTAATGGTCACAGAATCGCTAGGTTGGAAGAGACCTACCTCTACTATCGAGTCCAACCCTGCCCTAACACCACCTCAACTAAACCATGGCACCAAGTGCCATATCCAGTCTTTTTTAAACACACCCAGGGATGGTGACTCTAACACCTCCCTGGGGAAGACGATTCCAGTACTTTATCACTCCATAAAAAAGTTTTTTCCTAACAACCAACCTAAATTTCCCTTGGCGCAGCTTAAGACTGTGTCCTCTCGTTCTGTCAGTTGCTGCCTGAAGAAAGAGATCAACCCCTACCTGACTACATCCACATTTCAGGAAGTTGTAGAGAGTGATAAGGTCACCTCTAAGGTTCCTTTTCTTCAGGCTAAACAACCCCAACTCCCTCAGTCGTTCCTCACAGGGTTTGTGTTCCAAGCCCCTCACCAGCTTTGTTGCCTCCTCTGGACACGCTCAAGCATCTCAANTCAGCTTGGAAAAAAAAAATCCCTCCTTTAACCAATCAATACATTCTGTAGGTATCACCATGATTCCTTGGGCATCTCTACAGGCCATTAGAAACAAAAATACTTTGGTGGTGCTGAGATAATAAGTGATCAGTGACTTGCTTGACTGGCTGTTTGGAATAAAACCTCTATGACCTGAAGTCTCTGTCTCGCTAACTAAATACTACACACCCCATCCTGTGCCATCCACACCCTCCAATGACCCTATCATCTATTTATCCCTGACAAAGACAAAATAACTAGAAAATGCCTGTCCTAACAGGAACTAAGATAACTGGATCAGTCTTTGCATTAAAATAAATGAGTGTAGCAGAGAATTGCTATGAAGGAAAGCTCATTTTCTCAACTTCAAGATTGTATTAGAAAAAAATAAAAAAAAACCCTGTATTTTTGGTTTAGCTTTGCTTTGTAAAATGGCAAAGAAATGCATGTAGTTCTCTCTAACTGAAACTCAACACTTCTAATTACTTTACCAGCAATTTACCTCCAATCATGGGATTTTAAGTTAATCGACTTTGAGTTCTCAGAACATCTACAATGGCAATCACTTTGCCTATTAGCTGAACAGGCTTTCGGAAGAGCTTTCTGCTTTTCTCTCAAACGCTCTTTCTTTGGTATAAAATATTATGAACTTATAAAGCCAAACACCACAAAGACAGTAAGGGATATGCAGTCTGCTCTGAAGCAGCAGCAAGGGGCCTAGCGATGAGGGCAGACTAATTTTATTAACTTCAGGGAAACTTCAAAAAGCTTTAGGGCTTTAATGCCAGACAGAGACGACCCCAAAAGTCAGTTTAAGTGCTGCATAAACAAAGGATTAGGGCAAGAAAAAGCTGAAGGCTCCTTGCATTTCTTGTTTATATTTTCATGTGACCTACTAGGAGTGGGAGAGGGCTGCCTCTCTGACTTTAATCCCCCATGGTGTACGGTGGCGTTTCAGTTCACTGACCTACATTACGATAATATTTTTTTAAATTTATGGGCAGAGGTGCAGCATCAAACTCACTTAAAGACATTTAAAAAAAGAAAAGGGGCAGTATGGGAAAAATACCCAGAAGAGAAATTTTCTGGCTGGTATAGTCTCCCCCTCTCACTTAGGTTAGATCAGCAGCTTAGAAAAGGATTTCAAGTTCAAAGGGAAAGTCTCTGTTACTCTTGTTTTATGGCTTAGACCAGAGGACACAATAGCACTGAGTTTATGAAATATCCCTTCCCATTTGGCTTTTGTGTTTGCACAAAAAAAAGTAAACGCTGCTTTATAACCGTAGGTGAAGTATGTGCATCTCTGGCACATAACCCTTGTGCTAAAACCAAGAAGTTTGTATAAAAAAAATAACCAACTCACACTCATCTCTTCAGTACTTACCCTACCCAGACCGTCTGCAAAACCACAGTTCATTTTATGTGTTGGACTTCAGTGCAAACCACAGTATTAATTCCAAGGAAAAACAGCTCCAGGATGCCCCTTTGAGCAGGGTGGCAAGTTATACTTTCCAGCCTGTTAAACAACCCTCCTTTCTAGGAAAATTTAGAAACTACTGTCATTTGAACACCCTCTCAAACAATCCACCACACACATTTTGAGAGCAAATAACCCTCATCTTTTAATTTATCTGTAGGAAAAGTGGATCAGAACAAAAACACACAAGAGTAAACAAAATAGGACCAGTATGAGAGGGAAATAAGGAAAGGTTTAAGACTGAGAAAATAAAAGCACTGAATACTAAATACTAGAAAAGACAGAAAGAGAAGGAATAACCTTTCCTGAATTAATAAAAAATTACATGAGTTTAAAAAGAAAAAATTTAATGGTCTAAGTATTATTCTGAGTAAACTGATAAAAAGTTCATTGAAACTAAAGCAGAAAAACAACAGGAGAGGAAAAAGAACAAAAAGAACCTGTGACTAACACTGAAGATACAAAGTATTTTTATTACTTTTTTGTACTTCAGAAAAAGTACACTGGAGACATCTTCATCATGATCAGTGACAGCTCATTTATTTCTAGAAAACAGTTTCCAGCACTTTCCATTTCTGTGTCAGAAATGGGAATATTTTTGAGGCTGCAAATTCCTGTTCTTTCTTAAAACAAAGTTTCAGGCATTGAGAAAATGATGGTATATGAGGCCACAAAAAGGGTGAAGGAGAAAGGAACTGAGACAATTGCACCAATGATCAGGCTTCCAGCTTTTTTGACTCCACAAAGACTTCTAGCTGGTTACTGAGAACTTGCTGAACAACTTGGTACAAAAAGAATGATTTGGTCAGTCACAACGTTTCCTCAAGAGCTTACTTACAGCAGCACAAAGACTTTTCTTTCTGCAACTCCCTCCAGCACTAGAAGCCTTCAGTTTCACGTTTCATTACTGCTGTTTTAATGGAACTCATCACATTAACATCTCCATATATCCATTAACCTCCTTTTCGGATGTTCATCCCATCTCTCACCAGCCTATGTTTCTTATATCCAAAAAACATTTTCCTTTCTCTGCCTTTCGTAGTAAAGGGCCAGTTGAGTTTGGGAATATTTAACAAGCAGCCATAAAATGACCTTCTCCTTGCTGAGCCCCGTGCCACCACTAGAGCCTGGTAAAACCTTGCATGGCAGCAAAAAAAAACAACAGGAATGTTGAGTACTAAGTCAGGACTTTGAGTGAGAGGTGCACAACCAGATTGCTTCAGGTTCTAAAAGCTCTACACCTCCCCAACAGCATTCTCTAGGAACATACAGGATTCCAACAGGGGACTATTCATTCATTATGCACCTTTATAGAGCAAGTTTCCTCCACCTCTGTTTAAAGCTTAGAAGGGTGAATCCCAAAACAAACACAGGCACTGAATTCCTGACATGGTCTGAATGAAAACATTAGCTTTACTGAATGAGAAGAAACTGGTTCATATCATGATTTCATTTTTTATTAATCTATGCTGCATTCCCATTATGTGGGAAAAAGCAACATCAACAGATATGGGAAAAGAGGAGGCTCAAGACTGTTACTACATCCTGCACCATCCATCTCCAGACCAGTTAGCCCCGGCTTGCTACACAGGTTAAAAACCCTGTGATCCTTACTATCCAAGAAAAAAAAAACCAAGACAAGGCTGTTCTGTAGACAAGATGGTATGTACAGGTCTTGACCTGGCTTTGTAAGCATGACACAGAGATGACTGCCAAGCTGAAGAGGGCTCCTCTCCCTGGAGAAGGTTCTGAGCAGCCAGGAGGATGCTGGTGGCACCTCCATGACTTAAAAACCCACAGGCAGTTTCCAAACCAGTTTAAAGTATTTTAACTGTGGTGATCTCAGGTTCTTAAATCCTAAACATCCAAAAAGAGACATCAGTGGGACACAGCCAATTTCATTTGGAACACTGCATAGACCTGGCACATAGCAGGAGGTCAGCTGTAGCGACAGTAACTTAAATTTCTTTCTAAAGGAAACTGCCCATAAATAGCTTGAGGAGGGCAGGGGGAAACAAAGAGCAGAGGCTTACAAAATCCCCACTGAAAGGAGGCAACAAGGACAGGACAGGCCTGGCTGGAAAGAGCTGCCTGAAGCAAATGATGCTGAAGAAGAAGACAGAGCTGACTCTGACAGACTTGCAGTCCCCTCTCAAGACAAACCATACACATACAAATACTCCGAGTCTGTCCCCTCCCCTGAGATCTCTAACTCCAGTGTGTGGATCTGCTACCCAAAGCCACCTCCTCCACCGGGTAACAGCTTCCTTCTGCCATTTGGGTAACAAAGGTTTTGCTATTAAGAAACACAAGCCTGTGCTACACTGCTGGATGTTTCTAGCTGCAGCCCCAGTGAAGGTGTACAGTAAAGGGATAGCTATGCTTCAGCAATATGGAGGTTTACTTTTACTTTATCTTTCGACTTTAAAAATACCTAGGAAATTAAATAGCTTAGGTTTTATATAAATGTAAGTTGCAGAATTGGGCAGTTAAGAAGTTAAGAAATGCCAGATGTCCACACAACCTTATCCCTGTTCCTCTTTGATATGACCCATGATATAGTCTTAACATGACCACATCCAAAAAAATTTCAGAGGAACCTCGCCTTATTAAGTGCACAGGGTAGAGACACAGGGGAACAGAATTAATGTTGCATAAGTAACTGTAAATCTGGTATTTCCTAACTTTCAAGTTCTTGATCTTGCAACCTAAGCAACATTCTTAATTTATTTTTGTATCCAATAAATAAAATGGTGTATTGGTTGCCTTGCTGACAAACTGATTCCCCCACAGGTGACTGTTACACAACCTCAGAAAAATCAAGACCAGCTGTCCACACACTTGCAAGACTCAAAAGCATGTCTGCATTTTAAATTTAATAATATAAATAATAACCATAGGTGTTACTCAAACCTTGCAAAATTCTACTACCCATTCATGTGGAGTAAGCCATTCTTTGCTGGTGAGTGAACAAAAGTTTTTTTTCCTATGGGTAAGAAAGCAGATTCCGCAACTTACCTGGTACACTTTTATGACAAATTTATTGTACTGTGTTAATCCATATGCTGAGTTAGGAAATGTTGGGAAATATCACCATCCTTTTCTCAGCATTGTTTAGCAGAAATGGTATTTATGTTTAATGGGCAGTAAGCCCTCCCTTCTCCCTTCCCCCACTAAGCTTCTCAAATTCTTTTACTCAAAAACTAAACGAGCCAATAAACAAATGCATCTTTTATATTCCTATTTAACAGTGCATTTTAACTAGTGAATGTGCTGTGCACTTTTATTCACCTGACTGCCTTCATCTCTGTATTATTACTGTATTTAGCATACCATCAGCAGCCAAGCAGAACCAAACAAACTCATGTTCAGACTTCAAAGCAGGAAAAATAGTAATTGTGGCGTCTGCATGTTTACAGTAGATGATGGAGTGACATCCACCACTTCTCCCAGCTAGAGTCACACAGGGTTCTGCAGACAGCCCAGGTCACTGCTTGTCCATGCAGGCAGCGCCCAATCAGATTTCACAGTCTGGCCATGTTACTCACATTATGTCCCTTATCAGTCTGCACACCCCACCTCAGTCACCCAGAAAGCACCTTGCTGATGCAGGGTTTTACTTGCTATGCCCCTGGCACTGCACTGTCACTGTAAGAAAACAGTAGATGCAACATTAGCTCTAGTAAGACAATGAAACATCCTGTACCTAGAAAAAGTTAGATGGAAGAGTCTAGCTATCCAAGGTGGATAAAATTTAATCATCATCATTCAACCATGCAAAAGAAAATTTAAGGGACGGTATTTCTGTCACACATACTTTGAAAACCATCTATAGGGACAACTCTGAAACAAATTCTGGTATTACAGATATCTGGGAAGGGTTAAGTGAAAAAAGTACCAGTGTTGTTTATAAATGATCCACTGCCCAGGAATCTTTCCCGACAGGAATACTCTGGTACTCCTATACTAACCTACTGCCTCCCCAAACAAAGGGGTAACCATCACAGAACTGGTCTCATCCCTTAAATTAATCACATCAGATGTTCCTATTAACTCATGGGCAAGTCCCTCTTTCCTCCTTTACACACTGCTTTAGCATTCTGCTTAAGTGTGTGGCTGAGCAACTACAAACTTGGCATATGCTCAGTAACTAAATCGGCTGTTTCCACTCAAATAGTGCTCATAGTTTTTAAAACCTCACCATTTTCAAAACTGCTGCTTTTGAAAATGTCTAGTTCCCTAAGGGACAGTCTGGGTCATGCTGGGCATCAGCAAATTTAGTATTATTTTCTCAGAATTCCTGTAGTTGCTTACCAGCACTCACCCATGTCCACAATATCCTATCCTTCTTCTGAAAGGCCAGAAAGATCCGTGAAGTGATGGTGACAAAGACCTTCCCTTTGACCACTCAAGCAATGTACTTGCTCTGACAAAGTTCTTCCTATCCTGCTGGAAGAAGAGGAACGAGCCCAACACTTTTTAAAGATGCTGAAAGATAAGCTCTCTCTCTTCCATTCAGGCTTCAGAAGAGATGCACTGATAAAGATCTTGGTAACTTACCCTGCTTTCACTCCTTCCTCTTGCAGATGTGTCTCTCCTTGGGGAGAATTAGATCACATCAATATTCAAACAACTAGTAACACGTTGTTAGTAAGCAATAAGCAACCCTAAAAACCCTAAAACATGCTGGCTACATGATGGCCTCAGCCCCCAGGAGAATGAGTACAACAAGAAAACTCACTATCCTGCAACCCACAAAACCTGTGAACAAAGCGGCTACGAACAAACCAGAACGTCATTGCACCGTGATTACCATCAAGTAAAGAGCAAGGCAAATAGTAAGAAAGATACATTAAAAACTTTGAAATAGAGATAATTAATTCTTCAAACTGACAGAGGAACACAGATAAAGTATCTTTATAAAGGACAAGCCCATTATGATAGGAAAGCACTCTGCTTACATGGGAAACCATTCCAGCCAACACGTGTATATTTTTCACTACAATAGCCTCAAAGTGCAGAAGGTGCAGCTCACACTGTGCAAGGCAGAGTTTTCCTTCTCCTTTTGTTTCTGCCACAGAGCTATGGATTTACGAGTACTCCTGACAATAGGACCCAGTGGCAACCATCCTAAGATAAATCCGGCTCGTGCAAACATTTTCAAAACAGGCAGAATATCTGAGTCATGCAGGAAAGCATGATGCACTCCTGTGGTTCACCTTTCAGTTGAAACTTTCTGCACTCAACCTGTATGTTCATGGAAGCCAAAGAGCAAATAATGTTACAAATACAAAGGATTTATTCAAGGAACTGAGTAACTGCTTCATGAGTCAGACTGGAAGTAACCTGCAAGGCTGCACAGAGGTTCAAATAAGGTATCTCAGAGATGATGTTAGGATTAATACAAGCCTCTTTGCCCACAGAACTGCAAAGAGCTGAACGCAGAGCAGCTGGTCTCCAGAAGCAGAAGACTGAGGACAAAAGTTGCTGCTTATCTTTGTAATTTGTCTCCAACTCCAGGAGCTACTGACCTGCTACAGTTTAGCAAGCCCACATCCACCACCAGCACTGAATGTCAAATCAGAGGAACAAAACTTCCTTCACACACATTTGCCCTTTTTTCACCAAGATTCCCACATCACGTTCCTTAGAGCTGCACTGGTGTTCACAATAGCACTCTCTTTTACCTTTTTATCAGTACAAGCCACTTGTTGCCAGCCTAGCTTTTTCCTATTGAAAGCACATTTGTCAGGCAGCCAAGGGTTTGCAAAAATAACTTGTCCAGAGGGCGACAGTCTCTGCCTCCACATAACCACACCAGAAAGATGCTCTCGACAGAAATTTCCTCCCACTGAAGTTCTCCCCTCTTGCAAGTCTCTGCAAGAGAAAGCTGGACTAGTACTTCACACTGCTTTTGAAACCATCAAGTTAAGCAAATACAAACCTCTGCCACTGTCCTCCTAGTTCTGATGAAATAGCATATTTTGATTTTCCTTAAAACTTACCACACTTAAACACAGAAAAACCCCCATGGTCTAAATCAAAACAGAGCATTCACACATTTTTGTAACAGCTCAAAAATATCAAATGGTTGAATACCAGATAAAAAACATCACTGCAGTAGAATTACGCAACTTTTAAATAACCAAGATGCAATCCCAGCACCTCAATTTCATGGAATAAGGTGAACCTCAGACAACACTAACTTCTCACATACTAATTTGTCATAGATCATAGAAACACATATTCCCAAACACCCTCCTTCCCTCCAAAAAAATCAGTAGATGAATAAACAAGGATGCACTGCAGACAGATAAATGCGAAGATTCTGATGAGCAACAGTAGTCAAGTTTGATTCTTTCTCTCCCACTACTCCACTCAGTCTTGGCATTAGAGAAGTAAGATACCAAAAAGGAAAAGTGAGCAGTAAAAAACGCAATGACAGGGTACTTGAATTTTTGTAGAACATTTTCCAGCACTTCAGCAGATGAGAAAAAACAGGAAGCTTAGGCATGAAATTTCAGTAAAATGTACTACTTGAAGACTGTTTGCTAGCTTAAGTATGATTTTTTACAAATATTGTGTAGCAAATGCCATATTTTCCATGGATTTGATTTCTACGTGAAACAGGAAAAATGTCACACTTTCTTGCAGAGAGACAAAAAATGCTGGAGAATAAATATTCTTGTTTTATTAAAAAAAATTAACCTTACAGTCCAGAAGGGTGCCATGCACAAGGGGCACATAAGAAAAATACTGTGATGCTGAAACTTAATGAATTTACAGTTCTTACTATTCCATCAGTGCTTGGAAAGTAATCAGAATAGGAACAAAAAGCCAAACCACATAAATGCCTGATTTCTCCTGGGTAAACTGGTAGTTAAACTGCAGGGAATTTATTTTAATTCCAGCAGCAAGCAGGGGGGCTTAGGAGACCCCCACATCAGATTAGCAGCAATGTTTTACAAATGGCACTATTGAATTCCACTGCATGCCAGTTATGGAAGCATGTTTCTATGGCAAACCCGGGAAGGCGGGCGTTACAGGCCCCTGCCTCCCTCTCTCCCAGCCTTTCAGGAAGCTATGAAGCTAATTTTCCCCAGCAGAATTCCCTGAAGGAGAAGTTCACTTCTTCTGAAGGTAACATGTATTTTTTAATTATTATTATTTTATGCCTCCCCAGGGAAGGTGAGGTGGGGGGGGGAGCTTCCTTGCTCAACAGAGAAAGAAATTTTCCTGTATCAGTGCCAAGAATAGACACCCTAAATTCAGCGATCCTAATCTCCACCCAGCCATCCATCAGCAGCAGGGTGGGACCAGCTGATTCAAATTTTCTATTAGCTGGTGACTTTGTGTACTAAAATAAGTCTCTGTACCACCCAATTGTTCCTGCTGCTGTGCTCTGCAAAGCACAGACTTAACCAGCAGCTACCTCGGCTGCAAGTACTTCCCCAGCAGGCCCTTTATACCTGGCACAATCCTCTTCCAACCAATTCTTCCAAGTCCCTGAGTGCTCCTGGGACTTTACACCATGAGCCTTTCCTACAATATTTGCTCCATCATCCCTTCAGAATGCATCAGGGAAAATGCCAGTTCCAAGCATCTTTAGTACCACAGGAGGCAGAATCTGGGTACAAACAAAGCTGCAGAAATTACTCGATGGCAATTGTCTATTTACAGGACCAGTCAGTATCCATACACATAGTGATCAAGGCACATATAAAGGGCACACTACGGTACAAAGGCAGGATAAAATATTAAGCCTCCCTGATTTACATTTTAAAAGGCACTGGAAGATAAAACAGTTCACTAACATAGCCTAATAAATTGTTCTGTTGGTCAAATATTAAATAAAGTATGTTCATTGGTTATTGTTTGGGCCAGAAAATAAAGTATGTGTAATTGATTAATGTTATTCCATTATTTACACAGTAAAATCAAGAGCAAATTATAAAAACTGGCAGTTTGAAAATAACACGAAATAAAAACAATTAAAATTGTATGACTAGGGCTAACAGCAAACTGTTAACCCCATCAGACAACTCACACAGTTGGTACTCTGCAAGTTTTTAAGTGCCATAGATTAGTGCCATGATATGGGAACAAAAAGAATGTGAGACCAGTTCACTTCAGTTACGGAAAAGCATCTGTCTCCATGGCTCACACAAACTTCTGTTGCCAATACACCTGCTACCAAAATTGTGAAGAGTGACTGCAGATTTTGGGTGTTTCAGGTAACTCATATAAACAAAGATAAAAATTCAGAAAGCTACAGACATTACCCTCCTAACTACCTCCCTTTCTCATGACAAAACTGGCATTCAAAACACCAACACAGTGCCGTAAGTCTGTCATTCCTTTGAAAAAAAAGGCCTCCAAAATTAGTAGTGAAAATTCAAAGGAGAAACTCTTATTTTTTTAAGAGCTAAAAATTCAACAAAAACCTCAGGAAAAAAAAGGAAGAAATATGAATTAGCTGAATATGAATTGATCAAATAATTTAGTGAGGCATTTTGAAGAACCTCACTAATCATGCCCTAGGCAGGGATCTTCCTACTATTAAATTAGTAAAGCAAACAAACAATATTCAAGGAGTCTGCATTATACATAGCAAACACGATATCATATGCCAAGCATTTAGTCTCCTATAGCAAATTAAAGAAAGATATTATGCAATATTCAGCTTCATGGAATTTTGAAAAAAAGAACGTTAAACGTTTTGTTCAAACAATGAAGTTTTGAGTTAGGAAAATCAAAATTAAAGGAGTCCTTTACCCAATATTTAATAGATCACCTGTCATACTAATACATCAAGCAAACAAATGCTGAAGTTTGCATCAACTGTGGTCACTAAGGGGTAAATAATAAAGTTATTTATACATTGCACATCTCCACCTAAACCATTCATCATGAAAAATTCCACTATAAAACATATAAACAAGTGATTCTCCACTGTTGACTGAAGGGTAAACACCACCAAGGCCAAACCTATGCCACCAGTGGAACACTAACCACTACAGACAGTGCATCTCTCCCAATTCTGATGGCAGAATACAAACAAATCCCCTTTAGTTTTCACTGTAGCTGCTAACTCCTCCAGAAAGCATCTCTGTTTTCTGCTACACTGAGGTGGGTCAAATACAAGCACTATAGCAGATGATGATCATTATTATTATTACTTGCGTGACATGGAAACAACATGCATTATGCATGGTTTAAGTTTTCCATGTCATGAACCTGATTATAACTTCAACTTGCTATCACCTGTAAGACATCCTGTAGGAAATTTCTTTACGCCTACTATTTCACAGAGAATTCACAGAACATGTAGGTTGGAAGAGACCTTCAAGATCATCGAGTCCAACCCAGCCCTAACACCTCAACTAGATCATGGTATCAAGTGCCACATCCAGTCTCTTTTTAAACACATCCAGGGATGGTGACTCCACCACCTCCCTGGGCANACTGGCCACCAGCTGGATACAGCAGCATTCACCACCACTCAAATACTAAATTACTAAAATAAATGCTCTTATTTATTAAAATGTAAAAATACAAAAAAATAATTACTTGTGTTATTTAACCAAATCCTACTTTGTTGTCCATTGTCTTTACATTTTCAACGTACTGCAGACTGTGCAAAATACATCAATGGAAAGCTGGACTTTTTGTCACTTAGGAAGGTGCACAAAGCCAGTCTCTGGAAGGAACACACTGATCAGACTCCAGAAGGATCAGTGGAAAAACAGCACCAAATTACTCAACACTGGATTGCACTGAATAAACCAGTCACTTTAAACAATGATTCCTGTTTGCAAGCAGACCAGGTGTGATACCCTGGGTAATACAAACATTAGAAAAAACCCATGTAATGGCCCTGGAACACAGCAGTGACAATTCTATAGCCCACCAACATATGTACAGGACTAATATTTCCAGTTCCCATATATAGTATAGAGAGACAGCTTACCCTTTCCACTTGTCCTTCTTTGTGCTTCTGTTTGTACACTTTCAGCTTTGGAAGGAAAGTCTCTGTGTAGTTCTTGTCTTCCATGCCTTGGAGCAGTACCCCATGGAATGCCAGCCTGCAGGTATTGGCATGAATATCTGTATCCAGCTTAGAGCCGATCACAAGGCACAGTTTAGGACAAGTGACTGGTTTTTCAAACTCCAGCAAAGCCCACTGTTGTTTTGGGAGCTGGACTTCTCCTGCCTGGTCATTTTCTTTGTTCTCCTCTGAAGAAACTGAGTCCTTGGACAAATATTCCTCTTGATAAAGATAATCTTTTTCAAAATCAAAAACATTTTCTTGAATTTCTTCATTGATGTTAGCAGGGGCTGGACTGAAAAACATCACTCTTCCCATGACTGTTTCATGACCAACTGTGATGTGGAACTTGGCCTTAGTCTGAAGAGCTCCTCGAAAATACTGAATTTTCTTCAAGGAAATTATGGCAGCATGGATGGTGTGAAGTGAATCTGGGGTGCAAATTAGGCCTCGTTCCAGCAGTTTGGGATCAAACTGGGTCACACAGACACCTACTCTGTCACCCTGCATTGCGTAAGTCACAGGGGTATGGAACATCTGCATGGACTTGACCCTCTTTGTCACCTATGGATGAAAGGGGGACAAAAAGGAAGAAACAATTAATTGCATATGACTGCATCATAAGCATTCATATATGCTTATGTCACATGATATGAGCTTATATTGTGATGTATCAGCCACACGTGACACCCTGTTGTCTTGGTAAGACAACTGATCTTCTAGAAGAGTCCACAACTCAAAAAGCAGAAAGCCAATAGTCTGAGAACTCCATCACTTAAAATTACCACCTATTTGAGCCCCCTAGCTGCTTCTTCTTCTGCTCATGAGACTGAAGATTATCATGACCTCAATTATGTTGATCTTTACATCATCTGGGCTGCAGTACCCACAATACTATCTGCAAATAATCAGATATACCCACACTGTGGAATAGCTTAAATATACTCCCTCAAGCATCTGCTGCATCAGAAGCATAGCACTACAACACCCATTCATGCACCTATGTGCCTGCCTTCCCACTCCTTCCATGAAAATCCTTTCACACACTTCTTTGACATGGTTGAATAAACTGTAAAATATGCAGAGAATATGCTATTTGCACAGCACCAAGCACAATGAACTCTCATGAACCATCACTACTAAATAATCAGTAATACAAAAGCCCATCCTTCCCTAGTCTATAGTATTCCATATACTAAAAAAAGAAAATCCTCAAAGCTTTCTTAGGAAGATTTGAATGTTCATAAAGATATAGCTAGCATTGCTGTCACTAAAATGTGGGGCTCCACATCTCAGGAATATTGTAGGAAAAGTGAAACACCAATCACTACTTCTACAAAAATTTTTCAGATGCTATCAAATTTTGGCCTTGCTATTGCTACTCATTTCAAGGAAAGAAGAATAAATAAGCTTTTAGAGATCAGTCTAGGCTCAACTTGATCAGACTAAACCGGTTTAGTTTAACAAGGATTCATTTTTGGCTTTTTAATTTTCAGTTCAGCAAACCATCACCCTTAATAAGCACCCCCATCCCCTCAAGTTTCATGTAACCAAAAGTTTTTTTCTGGTAGTATGTTTATGGTGTCACCTGTTACATTTGTACTACTGCTGGATGCCTGAAAAGGTAACCACTCTGTTTCAAGTCTCTACATTAGATAGCTTTTAATATTGAAATTATATCTTTGGCATTAAAAAAAAAATCTCCTAAATAAATATTATGCATTCAGACAAGAGTCCTTAGTACAGAAAAGTTATACACAGCATTTTTGAGGGGCTGAAACCTCAACATTCAGATCCAAGAACTGAACTCTCCATGAGCATGCTTAATTCCAGAGAAAAATTTTTTAGTATGCTTTTATCTATAGATAATAGATAATACTGTGACATAACAACAGCGTTCCTAGGACAGATCTCAACTCTCAGCATTATTTCTTCTTTCATCTCCCTTTACTTAGCACCAATTCTACAGCTATCAAAAAGGTTCATGCCAAATGCTGCTGTACAACTCTCAGCATTCAAGTCTTTACTTTCTTACTCAGCTGAAACTATTCTCAAATCAATCTCCAACCACTACATGTCCCTTAGTAACCCACCTTCTAATCCCAGCCCACCCATTTATCTTCTAACTCCTGAAAATAAAAGAACAAAACATGCAAGCACTGATGAACAGAATTCCAAACCAAAGGACTGGACTGGGCAGAGCTGGGCTTCATCCTCAGATGCCACACAGCTTCAAAGCACAGCATTTAGGCTGGACAATTCAGAACAGTCTAGGGAACTTAACTATTTTAATCACAGAGCTATTTACTCAGTAATTCAAAACACTGAAAATACCAGCTTTTTTCTGCATCTTAGCTGCAATGCATAAGTGGAAACAAAACTACGTTTTTCACGTTCTCCTGTTCCACAAAGTCTGCTGCCCTGTATGGAGGACATCTCACTTGGCTGCAGATAATCTGTCTATGCCTATTCCCAACATCATCTGACTCAGAGGGGAACAAACTGCAGAAACTTAGATCAAAATAGAAGAGCAGATCAAAAGTCTATTGGTTGAACTAAAACCTTCAGTAACTGAAACATAAAGAGGCCTCCAAATAAGTCAGCAAAAAATGGTCACAGGAAATATACAGAAAGCTGTTTCAAAAAAAAAGAGAAAAATCTAGCAGCTATATGCCCTCTGGAAAACAACAAAAATCTTATATTCCTTTTGGAAATCATAATTATACAAATAACAATACCCATGAGCTTCACCACTACAAATATTGTTTGGGTTCCCTGAGCCTCTGGCTGCTAACCAAAACCAGAAGAAACACCCTGTTACAGATTACAATGTTATTATTACAACATTCTTCAAATCAAATGCCATGTCAATGCCTGTGAATTCTTGAAGAAACCACAAAATATTATGAGAAAGGAGATCAAGAGGTATGTCCATGTAAGAGAAAAACTCTCACTAAAAATGCCTGAACCGAAGTAGTTTGTCAAGATATTAACTAATGTCAAAACAGACTTAAAAGGCCATTGTAAATACTTGGTAGTTTCAGTTTCAAGCATTCTTGTACTCAAACATAAATTCACTACCCTTTTGGCTAAACTCCCTCAACAGTACTAACCATATAGATAAATTGGAGAGAAACAATTTAGCATTTACCTCCAGCTTTCTATTGATTTCTGAGATTGTCTTTTTAAAAGTTGGAAGTAGAGAGGCTTGAATCACACCTTTCTCAAACTCTCCCTTCTTTCATCCACCACCTCTCCTTCTCCAGTTTCAATCACTCTTATGGTTGCAACAATGGTGATACAAAAAATGTTTAATGACTTCAAAAAGAAAAATAAAACATAAAAAACCCAAGGTTTTCTAAACACAAGTGTTTCAAAGACATTACAAGAACTACAAGAATGAAACTGCCATATGGCAAGTACCAGCCCAAACCATTTTCAAAGACTTCTGTGTTTTCACATGTGATAATACTGGCAGTAAATCTTTCCTCTTCTGCAACCATGGATGGGGTCAATAAATGCAAGAACTAAGGAATCCTCCAGCATTGTCACTCCTCAAAACAAAACTGTAACCAGAAGATGCACAAGAGATCTGTCTAGTTTTCTATTTTAAATGAAGTCACAAAGACTTTATTATTAGTATTCCAGTTTATATTATTATTTTTTAGAAATTACCCACCTAAACAGATGAATGAAAGTATTACAGAAACAGCCTACATATATTAATCTGAAATATCTTTAAAGAATTTAGATAACATTTAAGAATAAAAAATGTGATTAGAAAACAAAAGTGTGTGCATATACTCAGAACACATACTGGCTTTTAATTAGGCATCCATGAAACTTTCCTCAGTGTTACACCTACTCTCTCCTCTTAAATTAACTCAAATGATTGGGCACATCTGACATGCAGCCCATAAACAGTGATCAGAAGAATGAACAAGTACTTTTGAAATATTCATTTCCCATGATTAATCTTTTCTCATTGTGATTTACGTTTCTCAACCATAGCATACAGAGCTGCCTTGTATCAGAATATAAACTGTGTTCTGCCACATTCCTCAGCGTTCAACTACATTAAGCAATACACAATTGTAAAGCATCACTTCCTGTGACAAAAAGTCCGCTGTGAAGTCTACATGTAACATAAACGTTGCAGTGGAGTATGGACACAAAAGTATTTTCCAGTGTTGAATGAGGCACCTGCTAATACATTTGCTCATGGTCCTCACAGTTTCAAATGCCAGTTCAAGAACAGTTTGGATGCTAACAAATTCTCTTTCAGAAAACATTATCCTAATTGAAAACACATTGAAAATTTGCAGAATCATGTAAAGATCCACCCACCCCACTCCCCCCACCAACCAAAGCAGGATATCTATGCTGTCCCCAGCTCTCTCCCAGGAGGGAAGCCCTGCACACCATGGCTGTGCTCACTCAGAGCTCAAAGAACTACCTGATTTCCTTTTAGCTAGGTCTGACTTTCAGACAGGTCTGCTTGTCCTCAAACACAAGTAGGAAATGACATTGCATCACACAACCTACTGAGAATCACCACTTCATGCTGATCTATCCAGTACCCTGCAGACTATTTAATCAGTCCATCTATATTGGCTCTAATTAGTATCTATTATTGTATCTGAAGTTTCCATAAACCTATCAGAGAAAGAACATATTCAAGCCCATTCCTTTTTTCCCCTCCTGTTCTCAGTGCCAGAACTGTCAAAGGAGCACCCAACACAGTATCTTAACTGACCATAACCTCTGTTATGAGGAACATAATGTTTGTAGGAATTAGAATCTGACCAGAACAATGCCAGAGTGTGATTGGGGGGTGGATTAGATCACCCAAAGTGAATTGGAGTTGCATCTCCTTCAAAAAGGCCAGACATGGAGCCAGCAGAGAAGTGAATGAGGGAGTTGGTCTGTACCCACTGTATCAAATAACTAGAGTCAGAGTAGCTTTAAATCACTGATTTCCTGTTTTCTGAGCAAACCATGAACATCAGTACAGTATTTCATTCCATTTCACTCTGATCCTGACTGACAGAGACATTTGCCCATGGTTTAAAATACTACAAATGTAGGGTTTTTCTTCAAGAGACTCAAGTACATAAGTAAAATTCATCTGTATTTTGTCTGGCCTTTAAAATACAAACCCAGAAGCACTGAAAAGGGTGCAACTGACCCCCAGTATTAGATTTGTTTTTCTTATGCATATCTAGTTTCCCTATGTAAGGGATCCCTACAAGCTATAACAGAGTTCTAAGCTTTCACATATTTTCTTTAGCTTTACAGCAATGGATTTTTCAAATAGGGAGTTGGGGCTGGATCACTCAGTACACACCTCTACCACCAGAATGAGGTAAAATACTTCACAGCACTGTCCTGAGCAACAGGAATTTGTAACTGACACCAGCTATGACAAATATTTTTGGCATGTCTTTGCATTTATTTCAAGCACCCCATTTTAGTTCTCAAAATGCTGTCTGGAAAACAACTTCTATCTTCTATTGTCCATGAAAATTACACAAGGCTCATTTTAGCAATCCACTCAAAGTGGGAAAATTAGGTCTTCAGACATAGGAAGTGAATAATTTGAAGTGCAACTTTAAAATGACAGGCTTTACTGCATGTGAACCATGTGGGTAAACATGGAGAACTTGGGATACCATTACAAAACTTGTCACAAACTTTGCTAAGAAATTCACACACGTTTTCTTGTGGCACAGGGGAATTGATTATATGTCAACATATAAATCAAGAGCCACATGTTGAAATGTTACATCATTTGCAGAAATTTACTTCCTGTTTTAAATTTTAGTTTGTATCATCACATTAATGTTCCTAAAGCATTATGCAAAAAGCCATTAAAAGGGTGAGAAGGAAGTTTGTATTCAAATGCAGACTGAAAAACACAAAACAGAAATCTAAAGCACCCAAACAGTTCAGCCCTTGAGATAAACAAATGCATCCAATATACGAGAACCCCTTATTTTAAGACCAAAGGAAAAGCCCACTAAGATTTTCAAAGCAGTTTACTACAGACTAATAGAAAACAGGATACAGAAAAAGTCCACTAATGACTTTTTGCACTGATATGTCAGATCTTTTTTTTCCTTTATTTATCCAACTTCCATTAAGTTATCTGCCATATACCATTGCTCATAGCTTCTTTAGATAAAAACCTAGCCATCCTACTGCCTCTCAATGCTGTGAGTGCATCTTTCTGATACAAGATACAGCAACCATGATTCCCTGTAATGCTGACAAGAAACTGCAAAGTTAAAATAATTAGTCTCAATAATACAATAGAGAAAATACTGATTTTGAGTGCAGTATTTATAAAAGGAGTATTCCATATGCATTACAGAAAATGGCCCCACTTCAAATAGTGAGGACTCCAACAGGTTTAAAAATAAAAATCACACTTCAGAACCCAGTCACTAAGAGCTGCATCTTTAAACTTACATTGAAGAAGGAACTGAAATTAAGAAAGCATCACTTCAGTCCTAAGGTTTAAAACTATACCAAGTGCAAGCCTGCCTGAATCAGTATCCAAGGAAAAAAGTATAAACTGGCCATACATAGTAGCAAAGTGCCAAATACATGAAACACCACCTGAGTATCATCCAGAAGTGCATCCTTATAAGCACAAGGGGAGCAGCAAACTCCCAACTGCATGACCAAAATGCATCCCATACCTTCTGCTTTTGAAAGCGACAACTTCCTTCTTCCCTATTGATTTACTACAAATTCAAACAAAGAATAAGGTGTCTCATCTTCTCTCTTCCAATATCCTCTCTTAGTGGTCAGAAGATACCAAACTACACGGGCCTCTTGTCTGAAAGGCTACCACAAAGGCTGAAAATGTTTAGTTTTCAGTCAGCCTGTGTTTAAGCACTTCAACTGAAATGAAGCAAAGCTCCAACTCGGACATAAAACTGCTCCCTACATGTAAGCAGATCTTTTTAAAAATTTTCTTCTGAACATGAAGAATCTTGCATTCTTTGCTTGATGAGGAATGGCAAAGGCAAATCCCACAGATGAGCAAGCAGCCATGTATTTAATGAAGCTGGCAAACCACTCCTGTTCAAAAGCATTAAAAGGACATACGGGCTATGAAGGCACAAGAGAGCAACAGTGAGCCATCAGAAATAAAAAGTCACATCATCCATCGAAATTAAAAAAAACCAAAATTTTCATTTTAAGAAATAATGTACCAAGTATTTTCTAGATTCTCTGAGATGCCTTTGTGGTTCATGTAGTAATTAGTCAGTTCCAAAACTTTAACCAGGATTTCAAAACAGCATAAAATGGAGATAAAACAGAAGGTGTCAATAACACAAGAGCTGTCAATAACACATCACTGAACAGCAAATCACACAATGCAAACTCTGCCCACTGCTCAGATGGTGGAGAGCTTTCTCTTCTGAGTCAACACCACAAGAACAGCTAGGACCAGCTACAAAGAGTAGAAACCTCAGAGTCAGAAATAATTCCAAGTTTGTGGCTTCCAGCAAGATCATGTGGTTTAGTAGCAATTTGCTGAAAGACCTTGAATATTTCTAGAACCTGTTATTTCTGCATGGCCTCACCTCCATGTGGGAAAGAAATATAGCATTTTGTGAAAAAAAAATTTCATACTGAATGGTTCTTTTAACTTAATTTTTTTAAAGTGAGTTTTATAAGGGCACTCACCATATGACCACTGTGGTGCTTATGTACCAACACACATGCTATCAGATTTTATTTAATATATTCCTCCTTCTGGATAAAATAACACCAGAGCCTGAAGAGCCTGCACTGCAACACTGGAACAAAGCAACATACATTTGGGTTATTTCCTTTCCCAGCATCTAAAATACGACTATGCATCCAGTAAATAAAGAAGCAGGTCAATGACCTTACTCTCATGATACTCTGCTTCAATACCATAATTTTAATTTATATTACATGTATACTGTATTCATGCAGACAGTCACAAATCAAAAGATTAAGATTTTGCAGGTAAACTTAAGTGACCTTCTGTGCTAGTCTCCTCTAGCCTTTAAATATATAAACCCCAATGTTTTTCAACAGAACCTCATCTATCCCATGTACAGGCTGGACAAATCTCACTGAACAAAAAAACCTATCCTCTATTTATTTTCTTCTCATGACTGAACTGCCCAGAATTCATTATTTCCTGTAAACCATCAAATTCCCACTGTATTACATGTAGGCTATCTTACTGGAGTATTTATTTGGTAAACTCCAGTAATCTTGTCACCCTTGTGATATAACATGGCATTACGCCACACTGCAGATAAACTCAACTGCATCATTTGTCACAATCCAAACTCTTAAGGGGGAAAAAAAAACCCCAAAACCTAAACAATGTCTACTTCTTAAGAGGAAAAGGTTAATTTTTCAGAATTATTATAATTTCATAGCAACTTTCCTCATGCAAAGCAAAGCTTCCAATAGACTTAACCATTTCAGGCAACTTTTAACTCCCACCAACCTTCCCAAATCCATCCCGTCCCTCCCCAGGCACCACATGAGAATGTTGTGAGAGACGCTGCCCAAACCTCACTCAAGTCATGACTCCTCCTGTCTCTGCGTTCTGCTCAAGAAGACAATCAGGCTGCTCAAGCACCTCGCAGCATTTCCCAGTAACACAAGTTCTTAACACACTCATTGGCTCCTACCCCTCACCTCTGCCAAGCCTCATTGCACTTTTATTTTCTCTCTGCTTTGCCTCTTCTAGATTTGGGTCAATCTTTTCACACAGGAGAGGACCACCTCCCATTTTAGTCCGCTGGCCAAATGAGCCTAACAGCCATGCACATCAAATGTCTGGAACAGATTCCTACATTCCCTGGAAGCGTGGAAGGATGCAGAAGGCAGACACCTACCATAATCCTTTCATCTCAAAATGACTAAAATATCTCAGGGTTTTGAGGCTTTTTTTGTAACAAGGAAAGAATATTAAGATATCAAGTATCCTAAATTAAGTGGTACTGCTTGTGCCACCTATCACTACAGATGATAAAATATGCATTTTAAAAGCATAGTATGCAAGTGAGTTGAAGTAGCAAGCATATATGCAGAGACTGTCAGACCCATAGTAAAACTATGACACAGAAGCAGT
Source organism: Illadopsis cleaveri (assembly GCA_013399915.1). Classification (NCBI taxonomy): domain Eukaryota; kingdom Metazoa; phylum Chordata; class Aves; order Passeriformes; family Timaliidae; genus Illadopsis; species Illadopsis cleaveri. The sequence continues at coordinate 157,935 of VXBB01010834.1, forward strand.
TTAACATTTACATTCCAATTAAAATTTCTGCAACTTATTAAAAATGTTTCAATAAAACATTTTTTTTAAAAAAAAAAAAGAAGTCAAAACCAATGCAAAATTATAGGTTAAAGAAAGGCTGTCTGGAATTTTCTTCTTCCAACAGAACAAACTGAATTATTTTTTCCAAATACATTTAGGTTTAGAACAATAATAATACTTTTATCTGAAGACTTCAAAGTCACATGCAAAAAAATATATCACAGTAAACACAGGGTTGAAGGTTTTATAGAATTTCTACTGGCTTTTTTTTTCCTTCTTCTTTAAAAGAAATTTGTTTACTACCAGCCTTTGAAAAGCATAAAAGGGAGGAAACTATAGGAAAAAGAAGTAAAACTTTTATGTGTAAGGAACATTTGGAGCTTTGTGAGAAGGCTAGTTTTGACAGAATATGCGACATGTAGCCCAATGTGAGTAATATTATATCTCAAATAAAAATCAGCCCATGAATATACATAATCCAAAAGGTAATTCTCCCAATCTCTGAAATGTAATGGAGCCACTCTAGATCACTGAGGCATGAATATTTACTGTATTCAGGCTTTACTGCTCTCGATCTGGGTTCAATTTTGCAAATTAAAATGAAGGCTCTGTGGATAGAGAGATTAAAGAAGAGCATCCCAAAGCCTGCCTGTTTCCTTGGTGTGGTAGCAGTGATCTGGTTACCCTTCTGTTGGGTTATTTCTTTTTACTTATTGGAATAGTTCAAAAGCAATTGAGAGTGGAAAAGGAGGTCATTATTGGGTCACAACCTTAGAGTTAAAGGCTCACTAAGGAAAACAAACAGAGAGTGAACATAAAGCTGCATTTAAAAATAACACCTGTAATGAAAAATAACATTTTCAACTCTTTTCCTTCTATTTTGAATGGCCAAGGGGAGAAATAAGAAAAAAGTTGTTTTGCTCCTTTCTCATTACAAAGTTCTCCTGTCCTTTCTCGAAAATAAGCTTGTTGATAGAAGCCATGATTTATACAAAATGAAACAAAGGTGATGAATAATTACTGAGAGATCTGATAGGTTTCATTAGCTGTGGCAAACACTAACATTAATTGTGATGATTTGTACATTTTCTTGGAAGCGCCTGGAATATAAATACAGCAACACTCCACTGCAATACAGCAAACAAGCAAACACAACCTGCACAACAGTACAAATCAAATGATACGGTGCTACTCCTGGTGAATTCCTTCTACTAATCACAACCAAAACAAAGGCTATTTCTCCTTGGAGAAGAAAAGAAAAAGTATTTCATTACGATCAGATGAGTATTTTTTGCAATACTTTTTAGTTTATGAAATAAAAAACAATTAGCATACAAAATCTTTACAGTTTTCCCACGAGCCAGGATTTTTTTAGTGGCAAATTTTAAAGAGTTCAACTGGTAAGCAATTTTCTACTACAAGTCAGTAACAGTGATTAAGATTAGACGAGTAAATTTGTATCCTCTGCACTTTTGCAAGTCCTTAGGATACCTGCAAAATCTAAGCAGCTAAGTCTAGAGGAAAAAACAAGTGGATTTATCCCTACCACCCTGGCAAATTATAGTAAACTATTAAAGGAACAAAGCAGTACAGTGAAAAGTTTCATGCAGCAAAAATAAATTCTGATGCAAAAATACCTGGTAAAAAAAAGTCAGGTTTACAGTAATGATTCTGATTACTTAATTCAAATTCAGCCAAGAGGAAATGGAGGTAAAATGTCAGAAAAATGAATGAAAAAAACTGGGAAAAGAATGAAGATACTCCCTCTTCTGAAACTGGAACTAAAGGCAAAATGCAGTCATCATCAGGTAACAAAAGTTGCATTTACTATATAGAGGTGCCATGTGATAGCTTAGGAAACAAGAAATTCACACTTTTTTGCCTCTGAGTACGTCATGATACCAAAGGGTTACTGTGCTTTGAAACCTTCACCAACAGCCTTACTAAACATTTAATATTTTTCTTTCTGCTTTCTTAAAGGCCCCAGATGTGTTCTTGCAGATCAAAAGAGACCAACTTATAAAGTTAAACGAAATCAAGAGCTTTTGTTCCAAGGCATCATTGCTGAACTAATTATTCCTGGATGTTGTTTAATGAAATAGCAGTGCCATATATTAAAACAGTTAACAGATGAGTTGTGTGAGTTATAGGAAAGGTCTGATCTGGGATTATAAATTTTAGGTTTTCTTCAAAGGAGATAAAACAAACTACTCACAACTCCCCAGTCCCTTCTGTCACTGGAAGACTGAAATAAAAGAACCCAAAAATGTATGGAAGTTGAAACATCATTCTACATATTTACCCTCCCCTGAATGATAGAGAACTAAAGATGGGGGAGTTAAAAAGTCTCCCAAGATTCTCTGAGATGGGGAAATGAAGATCTAGGTTATCCCGTCTATTCCCTGAATGCCACAAAGCACAAGTTAAAATAAATATTGGTAAGTCCTAGAAGAAACTTCATTTTAGACATACACATGCAAAACAAGGAAGGACTCCCATCTTAAAGTAACCCAACACAAACAGTTACAAGAGCAATTAAGTGTATTTACTATCAGGGAAAAAGGCAGGAGGGTAAGTAGACAAAGAGGTACTCCAGCATCAAATTATTAGCAGAAGTAGACATTTTACATCATTCTGCAGCCCCCAACTGCACTACTATTTTTAGTAAAATGCATATTTAACTATACAGTTACCTTACTGAGAGAAACAAAAGACCCTTAAGATCCCTAAGGACATCTCAGGCTAGGAAGGCAACTTTTCACTCTTACACATTCAGACAATAAACACTTGACTTCCCTACTGATAGTCTCTTCTGTGTTTGTATTTTACAGCCTGACACAGGCCAACCCAACACTTGACACCCAATTAACAGACCTAGGAGCTGGAGGTCTGTATATTGATCACACTAAATGGGATTAGTGTGAAATAAAAAGTTCAAAGGGTCCTGACCAAACTTCACCACAGCCCAGCTGTGACAGCTGCTATGAATTTGTGTATCCAGTGCCTCACGTTTTTATTAAGAGGGCTCTGGTGCACAAGAGTTTGCAGCAGCCTATGAGATCACGAAGGTTCACTAACAATGTCAGGCTCTGTAACTGTAGTGACTGACCAAAGAAAAAATCCTCTTGCTTGTTTGCATAGGTCTTTTTGATTAACTCATGAAAAGGGCCCTCACCTCTGATACAAGCATTTACAGTAGGCAAAGAGTTTTGACTTCTCTGCCTCTCAAGGATTTGTTCACTCACTATGGAAGAGCTGTCCAGTTTGAAAAACCCTAGGTTTGACTATAAAAGAAGTAATTCCTGATACATGCTGCAAGCACACCTAGTATATTCTGACAGTGACAGACAGGAGCTGCATTCAAATGACAGAAGTACAAACTATTATATTCTAAACATTTCTAATCTTCTATTATCTTTCTATTTGCCTAAACCTTTCAGCTGTCATCAGGTGAATAAATATTTCTACATTTTGCACACAGGCACCTCTTACTGGCAGTCCTATTGACATGATTTTTAAAACCTTCATCAAGATCCAAAGAAATTACAACTATCACCAGCATATTTTAATATTTCTGAGTACCTATACAAATCCATTTCTTATTTAAAAGAAGCAGCCTCATTTTCCAATATCAAGTATCACAGACACTTGTAACAAACATGGGAAATCTACTGCAACTCAGGGAAGGGAACAAGCCCATCATTCAGAGATGTGCAAGTACCACTGAGGTACAGTGAATGCTCAACAGGATTATCTTGGCTGTTACGATGTTTATCAAAATATTCACAATACACTACGAACAAAATGCTATTTGGTGGTTTTATTTATTGATTTTTTTAGAACACACTATCAGAATATTTTCTGAGAAATATCAGTTCTGGGCATATATCATATCATACCATCAATGATAAGGAAACAGTCGTCAGTCAGGAGAAAGAAATGGTAAACAGCTGTCAATTTATAAATAATTTTAATTCATTATGGGTCTTTTAAAAGGAAGCTAGATGTGGTCCATGAGAGAACCTTAAAAATAGGTTCACAGGGGTTGCAACATGCATGTTTAACAGAGGAGGCAGCTTCAGAGCCATCAGCAAGAACACGATAGCAAATCACCAAGGGCAGAAGCTTGGTAAGAGCAACAGGCAACTTGAAACCTATGAAAGAACAGTAGCATGTTGGCACATAAAGGTGTTTCACAGAGAAAAGAACAATTCTGTATGTGGTATTGCAGCACATCAAAAACCAGCTTTTCATTCCCTCTTTGTTTTTTTCTATGTATCTCTCTTCTGCTCGATTTCTTTCCTCACAGAATCTCCCACTTCCTGTCCTTTGGGTCTCATGACTGTAGCTGCCCAATCACACCTGCTAAGACGTCCTTCACTAACATGGCCAATGACATTTCAAAGTACCACAATTAGGTTTCAAAATTAACATTCCAGGACTCCGAGAAGATTTCACATATTACTGCTCTGCCTGCACTCATGACTGGAAAACTGCAACTGTCACTCCCTCCCAAATCCTGAAAGCTAGAACCTTTTTTTTTTAATTTAAAGTTGAAATTACATGTAATCCAAAGTGTGCAGGCCACAAAAAATTCTGTAAGACGACTGAATCCAGTCGAAAGAAGCTTATCTAGCTTATCCAGCAATGCAAACATTTTTCATTATTAGAAACTAGATAGTTAGGGTTGGGTGTTTGGATATTTTTCCTTTGGTGATTGGGGGGGGCAATGTATTTTTAAAAGTTTCATCAGATTTTTTAGAAGTACTTCTTCATGATCAGGCTTCCTTATCTGCCGATTTTTTTCATCACAGTCACTAGCTCTCACAGCTCCAAAATAGCAAAAAGCACTGTGCCTTCCTATGTTATCAGTTTATTTTCTCGGTGTTAAAAGTTGCATTAATATTCATCTACAGTCAATATAAACATGGAAGATACATCACAGTGAGACTGCAATGTTCAGTTACCTGGAGATTGCATAAAGAAATAATTTGGGATGCACTGTCTCAGTCCTGTATGACTTTTCTAGCACAATGCAAGGGGCTTGAAAAGAAAATACAATTTCATTCAAAGTGACTGAGCACAATTTGGAAGTAAAACGTCTACTAGAAAAGCCTATGACTAAGCCCAGAGTGAATCTGAAACTAAAAAACGACCGTATCATTCGAAAGAAAAACGTCAGTGTTAGAAGCCCTTGCTACTAGAGCCAATGTTCATTAGAGGAAATTAAGTCAGCAAGTTGGTACAACTGGTGGAAGTTTTATCACTGCCTTTCAACAGCAGGAGTGCAGGAAAGATAATTTAAACAGAGATGAGGCCAAAGATAAACACGAAAACAAGAAAAGCTTTTAACTTGGCCAGTAATCCAACTTTCTCAAGTCTCTCTAAGGAGATCCTTGTTTCAAACTGAAGAGATCGAGCTTCAAGAATCAGTAAAAAAAAAAAGAGAATAAAAATACATGTCATATTTAAGCATACATTTATATCCCACTCTAGATTCTATGTGTAACATATGTACATTTCATGTTCCTTCAGAAAATTAGATTTAGAGGAGAAGAGTTTTGACATGAAGTTCAACAAAACAGCTGCAATTAGTCACTTAATAATTTCACTTTTTGGCCTTTCTTAAAAGGCAAAACATCACTGTACCACTGAAACATTCTCTGTTCAGCCATCACACTTTTTTGCATCATCTTTGGATATCACATTTTAAGACTAAGATAGTTTTTTCACCCTTTTCCTACAAAAGGCAGGTATCACATTGCCTTTGGGTTTTTATTTTATAAAAATGGAATAAATTGCACTCATTGTTTAGAAAATATCCCATCCCCTTATTTTTATGAAAATATTATTTAAAATCCCAAAAGGATGCTAATATTTAACAAAAAGCATAGGGTTAGCTTATTAGGATACCAGGTCTGACTAGTCATCTAAGGTAAGGACTTATTTCAGTCATTTCAGAAGAAAAACATGAAACCCCAGTACCTTACCAACCATGCAACAACAGAAACAAGATTGCAATGAATTCCAGTCTAACCCTCAATAGTGGATTCCAATTACCATGTTCACAGGAGAAGGAAAAATATTGACAAAATATAACACCATTTTATCAGATAAAATAGTGAATGCTGCCGCAGAAAACACTGCACAGATGTAAATTTACGAAGAAAATCAGGTTCCCACTCAAACTTCACTCTTTTTAGTCTTGGTAGGCCCCTGGCACATGAAGGGATGAGCTCTCACTCTGCACAGACACAAGGGAATGAAGAAGGGATACTAATGAGAGGTTTAGCAGCAAATAAACAGCTTCGCTGTTATAAATTTAAGCAGAAACATTATTAGTTAAACTTAGCAGGCTTTGTGGTTTAATATACATTCAGGACAAGTCATTTTTCTACAAGCCTTTGGCTCCATCTGCTGACTTTTAATATTAAAAATAATTGACGAGATTGAAAACATTCATGTTTTCGGAACATGTAAATCAACTACATTTTTGTAAGTGTGGTTCAAAGGGTACAACTAAATACCCCAAGTGTATGGTCTTGTAAATTTGTCGGTTAAATTACCTTGAAGCAACAACATTCCAGCTCTGTGGAGGAGGTACCTGAGTGAGCCTTGGATGTACAAAGGGTAAACAAGTCTTGCTTGGGAGACTGCCTGGAATCAGATTTAAACAAGAAGTAGACATCTGGATGTTTATGCCACAGAATCATCCAGCAATTAAGTACAAACCTGAGAAGTGAGATTCTGAGCAGACTGATAAAAATAATCCAAAATCTGTAACACAACCCTTGTGAGACCTCATTGGAGACATTTGCTCAACACCTGCCTGTGCCGCTTTCAGCTTCTCCCATTTGCAGAGAGATGTCTGCTTCAAAGAATCTAAAGCTTGTTTTATTTATGAACAAATAAAAGAAGATAAAAAGTAACCCTGTAGGTTCAAAAGCACATATACTTGCCCATTCCAACTCTGATTTATTTTTCATTATTGCAGAATTCTAATCATTATCAGAGCTCTACGAACTCAATCCAGGTAGAACTGCCATATGAAAAATTGCGTATGAGAAATGTATTTAATATGCTCTTTAAATGTAACAAGGGGAAAGTCTTAGTCCCAAAATAAAACACATTTATGATACTTCATTGGACTTTTTTACAATTAAGCAACTAAATCCATCATTAAATCACAGCAGTCTGCTTCATAGTAACACTGAGCAAATTATTTGAGTGGTAACTGGGATTATCAGCAACTCTGGGAATTTTTTTTTACCTTGTAACTTAAACTTTAGTATCTGTATTAGAAAAATCCAACAACCACACTCTCACAATCTCCCCCCACAAAAATCAAAAAACCCCAACGCACTCAATTTTTAAGACTTGCTGTGACATCTCTGTGCACTCTGAAACCTTCCTATTACTATCACTGTAGGAGATAGATTCAGCCTCTCAAACCCAATCCCACTTGTTGCAATTGCTACATAAGAAGGAGATTCCCCAGCCCCACCCCTCCCCACATGGCTCTTAGTTTCTATATCAACCAATTGCAGTCTTAGTAGCTGACTTACACAGGCAAAAAAAAAATCGATGGAATAAATTATGCTGGCAAGGGGATTTAAACACTGAATGAAATCTTAACTTTGTTAAAGCTAAGATTAAACAGAATCTGAAACAAATCCTAAAGCTCAATCTTTACCACAAAAAAGGTAATATGTACCACAAAAATTTTTACCACAAAAAAAGGTAAAATTTCATAGCTTTCTAGAAAAAACTCTTCTGAAATAAAAGTATAAAAACCCCTCATAGATACAGCATATACCACAGATACTGTAGTTTCTAAAAAGTTCTTTAAAACTATTAATGTTTATAATGTCTCCTTCAGATCCAAGATTGAACCTATGAATCTAAGAAATCCAGTACTTTCAAAAACCTGAAACACAAGAATCCAAATTCTGAACAAAGAGTATCAATTAATGTTAACGGCCTACAAAACATCAGGAAGATACAAGACTCATTTCTACATGGCCATGCTCAAATATAGGTATGGCTCCAATAGGTTTAAAACTGTATTTATGCAAATACACTGGGGAAAACTATGACCACACAACTGAGATTGAGGGAGACGTTAATGAAAACTTAAAATATAATCACATTTAAATATAAATCTAACCTGAAAATTCGATTCTTCATATATAGGAAAACAGCAAGAAAATCAGTATGTACTTTAAAGCACTTCACATAACCATAAAATTTTAAATCACATCAAGTTTTCTGTTGAAGTGTATCTAAATCCTGACTCAAATAAAAAACTCTGGTGCCAGCATCACTAGATGATATGGAAAAAATGAAAGGCAGAATTAAAACTTCATTTCTGAGCTGATCAGAAGGGACTTTGTCCATCAGGGACAACAAAGTAATGTAAAAGAAAAAGCACTAATACAACGTTTGATTTGCGGTGCTACACTCACTGTGCCAGAAAACAGGGACGTTACGGATTCTGAATAATATTAACTCAGCCCACTCCTCATTCTGGATATCTAATGGCATGTTTTTACAACTGTTTGTAATGTATATGTCAGATGGACTAAGTCTTTCTTGTGAGTCACACGATAACCACAAAACTATGCCTGAGCATTAACTTTTTTTTCTCCCCTACTCCATTGAAATCTGACGTAAAAACTTCTTTGAGATCTCTCTCCCCATATATGCACCTTCAAAGCATCTTGCCAATACTGAACACATGAAACCCTCAGACAAGAATTAGAACCACCCTTATTTAAATAAACAAAACAAACAAAAAAACCCCAATCCCTGTCCTCCTGAAAATTAAAAAAGCAAAAATCCACAAAAAAACCACAACCAAACACCACAAAACCCCACAAACCAAATGAATAGAACTCGTACCTTCACTTTCTTACTTGTGTGTTTCTACTAGACAATTACTGTAATTTTTAAAAAATACTGCCTAATTTCCTGCCAAAACCATCCCTTTAAAAATTAAGAAAAAGCACCTCAATGTTTCTAGTAGTCCCCCAAATCATTTCAGCATATACATGTTCTACAGAAGGTAGAGGCCACTGAAGCCACAACTGCCTTCCGTAAACATGTTCTCCTTACTCTTATTAACCCCATTCTCTCTATTCCCAACAGTAACTCTTAAGTTCTGAAATAATTCCCCCCTGCCACAAAGACTTCAAAATCTCCAAGTACCTCTCCAAAAGTGCAGCCAGAGTCTGTGATCTCAGCTCTGACGACCAGGGATGTGCTACCTGCACAGATCACACATCTGGAAAGAGGATTTAAAAATGGAAGTTCAACAACCTCCACAGAAAAGATGAGTAGGGAGGAAAAGTGAAGATGAAAACAAAGACAAGTAAAAGGAAAGACCTGAAAAAAGGATTTTGTACTACAAAAAGTGTTTGACCACAATTGTATTTTAGAACTTTTGATTAATCTGTTAGTGATTTCTGCAAGAAAGAAAAGCAGACACTGAGATTTCTACCAATCCAGGAATTTTCCACCATTTTCCTACTATTTAGGGAAATACACGCCCAAAAAATATTAACACACCAGAATAAATTATGCTGAATCTTACATAATTATATTATGAATCTTACTTATAAATTACGTTCAATCTTATGTAACATCTCAGACTCACCAGAGGGCTCAGAACAAGCTGGGGCCTCGCTCTGTATTCCTATGTTGAATAACTTTCTCCACCTCCACCCATAAGAGATTAAAGACCTACCCGGGAGTGAAGATATCTAATAACCTCCTCTAGAGCCCAAACAATAGAGCAGCCCTTGACAAGACTGGAAAGAAGCATTAATATGAGGGTCCTTGCCACCTTAATACACTTTGTACACACTACTACTTTTCCCCAAAGAAGAATATCATGTTAACAACAGAAAAGGAACATTTGAAATAGAAACACATGTTGTACAAAACATCATTCTTGTTCAATCACCACTTGACTCCAACTCTCTCCTAAAACCAAATGCAAAACAGTTCACAGTGGGATTTGCTGTTGCATTTTACTTTATTTTACAAAGATTTGCATTTAGACAAAACAAACTGGGGTTGCTCTGTGCTGACTCAAGGCCAAACTGGACATTTATTTTAGTTATATTGAGCATTTATTCCCATCCTTTAGTGAAAATACACACTTTCAAGCTTCTGTTTTTTCTGTGGTTTCATTTTGAGTGTTTGTGGTATACCTGCATGTTATTCGCTCCCTCAACACTTTAAATTGTTGTCGGCTAATCTGCACAAGCAGAATCAATGTCTTCAACTAGACAAGAAAATACCTCATGAATAATATCCATATTTCAAAAATGAACTGATTCATAACAGTAAATATTTTTTTCCTTAAGCCACCATTCAACTTTTTGCAGTCCTATGTACTAGGTATTGCCCATCAGACAAAAATCTCCTCTAGGGATGTTTAGCCTAACTGTCTATTGAAATTCATTATATAATTAATATTAAGAAAAAGCAACTACAACAATTGGAATTAAGAAAACAAAAGCAAATAAGTTAAAGGAATACCAAGAAAGAGCAGAAAAACTTCTATACATTCTGAAGCCCCACACAAAACTTACACAACAAACAAATTTCTGACTTGTTTTCCATACCTCTATCCCCTTCCTGTTGAAGAAAAAACCTTGACAGCTGTATATATACACTGGGGTTATTTATTTCCATGAGTTAATCTGTTCTCACGGCTGATTTCTGTCACCTAAACTGCACAAGGATTAAGGCCACCTCTGCCATTCTTCTGCAGAACCTCTTACATACCCTATACACATATATTGAGAGAATATATCTTAAATACAGGTTGCCTAGAGAGAAACAGCTCAACTACTAAATCTTTCACAAAGATCTGACAGTTTTTTAAGTCTACAATTTTAGTATTTAAAATGTATTAGCTACAGAGGCTCTTTAAAATGCTATTTGACCTTTCCTTGTTATTTCTAAAGTGTGAAATGCTTATTCTTGATTATTTATTCATTAGAGGAGAAAGCAAGAGAAGCCAATTTTGTGTCATATGCTTTGAAGCTAATCTTTACCTCCATGAAGAGCCTGGGAGTTTGCAGTTTTCATTCCAGAGAGCTGCAAATGGAAATCTGTATCTAGGCATTCATATCATGTTCATCACAGTACTATCTGGGCAGCTAAACTAATTATATCATTCCAGCTGATACTGTAAATATTGGCTCTCTCTAGTATTAACTTTTCCAATTCAAGCTGCACCAGCTATTATAACATAAAGTGATGGGAATATCTTAGTGAAAAGTTGCATCTCACATTTAGTTTCAACAATACATGTTATTGTCACAGGCATACAACAACAGATTCAGGTGACAAGCTGAATAAACATTTAAAGAGCAAAGTAAATTCTCATGTAATTTTCATGGCAGTATCAAAGAATAAAATGTAGAGAGTTCTCTAACTGAAGCCCTCTCAGAAACACACAGTACAAGGCATGAAATCCAGAGGACCTCCTATGGTGTTATAGCAATACTTCAAGAAAGCACTCTGGTAATAGAGTAAATACAGATTTCTGGGCACTTATGCACTAATCCATTTTCCTCTGTCTCTGGGTCATATTTATTTTCAGCAGCATTGGTTAAGCAATGTTTTCAATATTCAGATGCTCTCTTTACCAGTGGTCAGAATTGAGCAGAACTTTATAACGTACAGACCACAGCTTAGTTAATGTGGCACTTGCTGAGCTCTTCTGTTTCTAAAAGTCTCACTTGATGAGGAATTGTACAGTGTGTGGATGACCAAGGAAGAAGAAGAATGACATTCCCTTCCTTCATTCTGGTTATGGAAATTTTGCCAAAGCCTCCAGCACTTGAATTTGAATATTTGAAACATGAGAGGTCCTCTCTGCCCTAACTAAGCCTTCTAACACTGTCACATTCCCAGCAGCAATGCCATGTGAAGGCTGTGTGTACCATACATACATGCACCATACAGGAGGTCACCTTCCCAATTGCTATTCAAGCACCTCACTAAGATTCCTGTTCAGACAGTTTGTGTATGTGCATGTGGGTCTGCTTTCAATTAAACTGCATTGAGAACAATTCTACCTGATAAATTAAAAGAAATAAAAATAAAGTTAATGACCTGGCAGCAGCAAAGCTTAAGCAAACAAGTTATGCAAATACAATCTAGCCATACTTTGCCTTAAAGAGTTACCATAAAGTTAAACAAAAAGGCATTTGGATGAAACTTGTGTTTACTACAACAATGTCCATTAACTTAGTTTCAAACTGATCCTGAACCCCAGGATACACAAAACCAAGAACACAACACTTGATCCCTGGAGCTGCAACGGTTCAAAAGGAAAGATGTTACCTACTAAGTCCCAGGATAACATATGCCTTTTTGTTCAGCTGCATCCCAGTCACAGCTCAAAATTGCAACAGCAGATGAGAAATGGCAAGAAAAAAGTTTCTTCAGTCTATGGTATAAGTAGAAAAGACCAATCACTTTGAAGAGCAAACTCTGAGACTGGAAAGGAAGCTAGAAATGGACAAAAAAGGACAGGTAGGAGAAAAAGCAGAGTGAGCAGATAAAGGAAGTTAAGACAGTATAGAAAAATCTAGATGTCAGGAGTAATCTTAACAGCTCATTAGAGTCTAGTTTTCTTTTCAATCCATTTTGGAGTAACAAATCTGCGTATTTATCTATCCTCATGTGTTGTTATATTAGTATGTTGTTATACTACATACTCACTCATGTATCATTGAAGAACATAATTCATTTCTCCATTTGTGGCACACTTGGGCACTGGGATTTGGTGGCTTTACCATTAGACCCTGCAACCCAGTATACTGGTAATTCCAAAAGAGCTATGGAATACTGAGCACAAGAGACTACACATGGACATCACATCTGCCAGCAGTCTCCAGGAGTTCAAAGAAGACACTAATGTGGCAAATTAGTGGGGAGAACGCCTACATACATGGGGCAGCATGTGTAGTCACTAATGGAACTATCACACTTCAGTGCCAAGACCAACCTCAGAACAACTCTGCCTGTATCATTTTCCTGTCAGTACAACGGCTCCTTCAGCTCAGTTTCTTTCCTACCTTGTGTTTGTCACAACTTTCTTTAGCTTTTCTTACAGTTCTCATGGGACAAAATGTTTACTGAAATCTTGACAGAAGAAAATGTATCTTGACTTATCTAAGAAAATCGGTCATCATATCAAATAAAAGTATGACATTCATATCACACAGTATTTTCTTCTAGTTAGAATCAAGATCATCTTCCATTATTTTCCCACTTCAAACCCCACTGAAGAGTGTACCAGTTCTTAGGCAGTAACAGCTCCCTGCACTAGCTAACTATTAAGGCAAAATTATCTGCATGGCAATGGCACAAAATACACACTCCAAATTCATCCCATGCATTAGCCACTACCAGTCAGCATTACAGATAACTCTGCACAAGCAAGCAGTGCCATGGAAATGCTGCAGAGGTTAAGTCTACCTTGGGGAGCAATATTGTTTCCAGCAATGCTGCATGTCCAGGTGGAACCTTGATCCCAACAGTCATTTCAAGATAATTCAAATAGACAGAAGCAACNTAAGTTTAAAGGTCTAAAGTTAACCACAATTTTGTATGGTTTTCTAATAGAAACTTAAAATGGATTTTGCACTTTGCAGTCTTCAGGCTTTATTGGTGCTTTTTTTTGGGGGGGTGTTGGTGTTGGTTTTTTTTAAATGTGAACTAAAACAGAAATAAAAAACAAACCCAAAAAAAAAAAAAAA
>VXBB01010834.1:173136-232898 GCA_013399915.1 Illadopsis cleaveri
TGCAGTCTTCAGGCTTTATTGGTGCTTTTTTTTGGGGGGGTGTTGGTGTGGGGTTTTTTTAAATGTGAACTAAAACAGAAATAAAAAACAAACCCAAAAAAAAAAAAAAAGAGAGAGAGACAGTAAAACATTACAAAACCATACTTGAAAATGAGGGAACTGATCTTCAGAAAGAGCTCAGCATCTGGTACTCTTATTCTCTTAAGAGATCGAGCCAAAAAAAATTGAGAAGTTTTTATTGCCAGATCTACATTTCATTCCACAGGCACAGGATCAGATCTTTCATCCTTTACTTAACCACAAAGAACTGCACAGAGCAGTTTAGTTCTTCCAAAACAACTGATAATATCCTAAATGCTCAGAGCAGAGTACTTTCCAGTATAAGCCAAATCCTGCATATTTTGCTTTTAAGTAGTGCCACAGCAGATGCAAAACCAGTAGGATTCACACTGGTCTTCTAGGAAAGAAGAAAATCTCCAAAAAAACATAACCCATGCTTTAGAAGCAGCAGACAAATAAAAAAGTTTAATTCTTGTACTGAATTAAACTGCATGTATAACATTATGTTTATACATTTAATTTATTGCTTTAAGATTTAAGATTCTTGCATTTTTGCACCCACATCTTTTAATATGCACCCTAAACTGCCTTTCCACAATCTTAGCAGCTACATTTAGGTGATTCTCCCTCAACCCAATTTTCTGAACTGCCCTTCTTCACAGCATTCCAATGAAAAGAAAATGTTGAAGGCAAGCCAAACTTCCTTCCCAGCAGAGGACCTGTTGCATTTGAAAGGCTGTTTGTATCAGTATTGGGCAAGAAAAACCCAAGCAGCACAGGAAGAAACAGGTGTAGAAACAGTGTTCAAACATACTCTCAGAATATACAGCAAGGGTTCTCTGTACTCACAGTGCTTAAAGCAGTCGACATTGGCTGCAATTTGGAAGGGGCACATTAGGAGGCACAAAGTGCTCAAAATGGTAAAAGCAAAAACTTATTTAAGATTGCACCATGAAAGTCCACATAACCAATGTCTTCTTGATCCAGTTTAGCGGGATTTGATCCAAGCTTGTTTTCTGAGATTTAAATGTCCTCTGACAAGGCTTAACTGTGCAACTCTGATTGTGCAAAACTCCTTAAATAAACTAAAATTAGTTCTTTCTACATGTATATACATACTAAAGCTCATTAATCAGAGGTCTGGGGACATCAGATAGACTGAAGCACTTACATGGACAAAGTATCTCTCTCTATTACAATTTTAAAGCTACAACAGTTTGAAGGAAATAGTCTTGCAAATACTACTTGAGTTATTCTATCAGACAGTGGAGAATTTTTTTGTTGTACTAACCATAAAAGCTACAGAACGTTTGCCAAAACACAGACTAAGATTATCCGAAAAAAAAACTTGAAAAAAACCATCTTTTTTCACATGGTGAAAGTATATGAAGCCATGAAGCTTCTCAGTATCATGCAAAACTATGCTTCTTTAAAGTTCATAAAGTCAGTATAATTTGATAGTCTTGCCAAGACAGAAACACCACTGGTTTAAACCAACACTCTCATTTACTAGGAGACTTGACTAGATAAACAGAAGCAAGTTCCTTACATTTTTCATATCTAAGTCTCACATGATCTTTTGAAAGTTCACCTGAGTACTAAAACAATCCGTACAATGACCACTCTCCAGTACTCCCCAAATGAGGGGAGCATTTCATAAATATCCTTGCAACTGTTGAGACTGGGATGCTCCACACAAATAATGACAATTGACCACTACCAGCCTCCAGGATGGTCAAGGTTGAAGCTGGTAAGAATATTTTTCTTTCCTTTTAATGACATTTATTACACACAAAACAACTTTTTACCATACAACACCAGATATGTTAATTCAGGCTCAGCAGAGAGCGAGAAAACCCCCCCTACATGATCCCCTAGAGAAAAACATGAATGTAACCACTCAGCAGAAACACAGCTACTCAGCATTCAAGATCCTCCTCGACTTCTGACTCGTACACAGTACAAATGGCAGCACTGGACTTTACAGAGGCTCCAAGCCAGTTATTAACCTCCACCAGCCACTCAGCTGACATCAATCTGCTCCAGCATTTGTCAGCAATTCATTAAAACAGGACATACAGGACCCTGACTATAAGTCAAAGAGAAAAGTTTCTACTTCTTACAGTTCCTGAAATAGAGCCCCAGCAGAGGTCTTCGTACTTGGCTGCCACATCCGTGCTCTGGGTCTTGCATACCCAGAGGCCCCATCACAGGGAAGGCAATGCTGAGTGGACACTTTCAGGATAACCAGACCCTTGAGCTGTGTATATCTCTCTCTGCCTCCTCAACCAATTCAGACTTGACCTTTCCTTTGATTTTTCTCACTTCACTTTCAGGAAGGCAAAAGATACCTTTCCCCCAATGAAAAGAAAACACTTCCCTTTTTAAGTTAAAGTGTGCTAAAAAAAGACCCAGCAGCACAGGACTTTGATATTCATCCTCATTTAAACTAAAATCTCTAAACAACATATATTTTAGATATCAGTAAAATAAAAACCTATCAGTAAAACAAAATGAAACTGAATTGCAAAAAATCCTTATTATTCAAACTCCAGTAACTTAAGCAGAAATACAAGTGTCACAAGTTGTTGCAGTTTATAAACACGAAGACTAGAGAGATTGAAAGACCACTGAAAAAATCTTAAATGACATTCAGAATTCTGCCAACACTGTTTTTGCTGCAGAAATCCTAGGTTCATGCTCATCAAGGTGGATTTCAAGTGCTAAGGAGCAAATAGTACTAACTCAATAGGATAGTGAACTGTTTGCTGTGTCAAAGCTTTTTGCCAAACACATATATATAATTTTTCTTTTAGCTATATGGATAATCAACCCCAGATGGCAATTTACATAGGCAAAGCATAAAGGAATCCATGCACTGCTGGCGTTCTCAGCCTCAATCAGAGCAAGCATGGGCATTTGAGAATGTCACTGTTTATTTTCAATTGCTGTGTCCCTCCTTTGTGCAGGTTCAAGCGGTCAACGATGTCGAAGTCCATTAGTAGAACTGGAAGGTGATGCCACTTCATTTGGTGAGAGGGTTCTTCAAATTTTAAAAAAACAGCTAGTTTGTAACGTCCCTAAATGTACCAGCTGTCAATCTCAGTTACCATTGAGTCAGGGCAAAAAAAGGTCAGACAGAGTCATAAACCACAATGTGTTGTGAAATGTGCTTCCTCTGTTACCTTGTAGGCCTGAGAAAGGTTTGACCTTTTATAGGTATCCTAACCCAGCTCTGCATGACACTGGCAGGGGTAAGTACAACATACAGCTCAAACTTACAAACATTGCTTCCTTTTACTGTGTCTTGGTTTCTGTACCTGTGCAACACAAAGGTGAATGTCCATAAGTTGCTAGTGCCAAAACAAAACTGCCCACTGCTATTACCATTCAGAGGCATGGACACATTTTCCATTTCACACACAGCAGTGGAAGGTTTAATTCATTAATAGCAACTGGAAAAATAACTAAAACTGAGGGAATTTGTTAATGCCATAAGAGCCAAGTGATCTGGCTTTTCTTTGCAAATGGCCTGTTTATCTGCTAAGTTGTCTGTCTCTTCAGTGACTACTGTCCCAGTCACCTGGGAAGAAAGCTCACTACAAGAGTCACAGCTAAAGGCTTTTCCACTGTTCCTTTAAACTCCAGTTTACAAGTTATTTACTATATTTTCGTCATTTCCTCCTCCATATGTATTCTCAAAAAGTAGATTTATTCCTAAACATATTTCTTCAAAACATTCTTGGACTATGGATGAAAAGCAGAATAGTCATTTCCAGATATAATCTAGTGATGCATTCTTTCTTTGCAAGAAATAATTACTCTGCCATGTCTCCCCCATCTCCTGGAGCACAAAATGACAGGAAGTTTGGCAAATGCTATGCCAAAAAGAAAGCAGCAAACTCACTATGCAAGGCCCTGTTTGGGCAGGAGACGTCTCCCACTCCTTGTACTCCTAACTACTTGTCCCTCTTTGGACCCCAGGCACAGGCAGGCCCAGGATAGAGAAGAGAATATAACAGTGAAGGAAAGAACACTGCTAAGGGGAAACCAGGAGAGGCTGAAACTGGAGCTTCAATCCCAGCAAGCATATTCTGCACAGGAATTGAAAGCATGGCTCCCAAAACAGGCTGCATAGTGCAAATAAGAATATGGGCAGTGAGGAACTCAACTGGGGAAGAAGAAATGTCAGAGCACATATGATAAAAATCACTTCTATGCAAAGGATAATAGGATATAAACTAGATGGCCACAGGTATCACTGAAGAGACTGGCCAGAAACAAATCGTCTGCTATCAACCAAATACTTCAGGTGAAATCGGAATGCCTCACGTAGTCCTTCACTTGTTCAAACAGTACAATCAAAAATGAGAAAACAGCACATTCATTCAATGAAATAGTAAGGTCCTTACAGTAAAATGACTTGAAAATAATACTGACAGGATGAAAAGAGTCCCATCCAGGCTTGTTAGGCCAAAACTTGCTTGCCCACACAGTGTAATCAGCTGGGTCCACTTTTAAGTGGTGGCTGCAAAATACTCCTCCAGTCTTAATTCATTTGGGCAATTAGTACCAAGGGAAAATCAAAGCAGTGATAATCAGCACCTGTGAAATAGATGTCACATGTTCCAAGCATAAAGCCATTTTGTTTTCTTTTAAAGGATGAATATATTTTAAGGAAATTAAACAGTAACAACAGTTGAGCAGTTCAAAGGCCATTGGAAGGTCTCTTTGACTTTCTACAGGCTCTCTGAAGAGTCCAATGACAGCAAGCCACCTACTACATCCCAGCAGTTCTCTCAGAACATGCTGACACAAATTAAAGCCTCAGGAAACAAAGAGAATGTGCATCAAGCATTTCAATGCCCTCGTCTTGTCATTTCCTTTGCTTTCAGACATTTCTGGAAGCCTACCTACATGGATTCTTTTGCAAACCTTCTCACTGCAGCATATCTCAAATGAAAGTAACCTCCCTCAAACCTTGTTCAGTCCTTGGGCGCATCCTATCTTGGAAACCTGCCCACTTTGCTTCTCTGAATTTGAAAGCCTAACATGCTAATCTAGATCAGCCTTCTCTTCATCCAACTAAATTATTGAGAGGGTAACTTTAGTGACTGCCTTTTTTATAAATGACTATGCCTCTTACTGTTATAAGCTGGGTTATAATAGAGTACAAAAAAAAAATTAAAATAAATTAATCATTTCAGATTGGACGAGAACACTCTCTTCTTTGTTGAGTGTCTCTTTCTATCAGGAAAACCAGGGGGAATGAAAATGAGAGACTCACCTTCAGGGCAGGAATCTCCACATTGTCACCAAGGCTAACAGAGCCAGAAAGAATAGTCCCTGTCATCACTGTGCCTTGACCTTTGATAGAGAAACAGTGGTCAACTGCCATAAGGAAGTGTCCTGAGGGGTCTCTTGATGGCAGGTAAGCCTGAGACTTCAAGACCTGAAAAAGAAGATAAAAGCAGCACCATGCCTGGGTGAAAAGTCACGACAGCAACACAGCAGAAGGCAGGCAAGCGGATGATTGATTGAACAAGCTTGCAATTTTACTGATTTCAGGCATCTCCCAGTGAGCTTAGAACTCACCAATGTCAAATTAACTGTGTGTGCCATAGAGGAGCTGCACACTGAGCAGCAGGAACAGTTCGATTTTCTGCCTTAGAAAGATTTGGTGTTGCACATTTAGCTTGGTTAGCAAAACCTCACTGGCAATAAAGTTGCTGCCAAACTCAATATAAACGCTGTAGCAAAGCAAAGAGGAAAAAAAAAAACTGTACCTGTGTCATCTCCCCCTTTTTCCTCCCTCTCTCAAAAGTAGAATTTTACAGTGCATTTTGCTATTTCAGCTTTTTTGGATTTTGTGAAAATGAACTTATGTACAGATATTAGTGCCCCATAAAGCCATCTCTGACTTCCTCTCAGGAAAACTCTAATACCGAGTTAAGTTTTCAGATTCAACTTCCCCTTCAGTTTTTTGTTAGTGCTTCTTGAAGGATCAATCCATTAAGAAAAATTTCGTAAGTACCATTTTCTAGAGAAATTCTTTGAATTTAGCGTTTTTCTTTTGTTGACAAATACTACATTTCTTAAAATATATCATCAGACAAAAGATTATCATTATAGCAAGGAAGTCATGTACTCAACAGTGCTTCAAAGGAACTGATTCACTCCTGTCTCAAATTACTTTTGATCTCTATTATATCACCTGCATATACACTTGGTACCATTACCTTTAACATCTGTTTTTAAGGTCAAAAACTGCAGCCCAAGCCCAGGTTGTAATGGTAGAACAATGGAGACTCTCTTAGGAAGGACAGAAGGGATAACAGCTCGAAGTCCAATGGCAAGACTCACACAGCATTTGCCAGCTCATCTAATATTAGATTTCAGTTGACAGAACAGCTGCAATGAGCATTTCCTTTAAAGGTTTTAACACTGGAGAACATCCCAGTAAATCTAACAGGAACTAGATAAAGGCAGAAGTAAGCACTTGCATATCTCCTCATCTCTAGAAACTGCTGAGAGCAGATTGGTCCTGGCTAAGTCTAGTCTAAGGCCATACTACATCCCAGCCCCACGCCCATCCTGACTCACACGAGCCTGGGAGGTGATACAGCATTCAGTGCTAAGCAGCCCTGTGGAATATCCTGCCTTCATACAAGCCTGGCTGCCCAGAGCCAGGCATCCCTAGATTTTTTGGTGACTGATGCTGCACCTTAACTTCAGCAATTCACGTGTACTTTAAACCTGGCAGCATCCAAATCAGAATTTGACAAGTCTTCAAAGAATGATGCCTTTGTTTTGGGACTCCTCAATGCTATCTGAAGTAACAGTGGCATCCCTCCAGGGCAAAGATATTGCTTTCCCTAAGCTAATTACAGAACGAGTGACAAGTCTATTGCAAGCTACAAACTGCTCTCAGTTATTTTGGGTGTCCTGTCCTTCACAGTATAAACATCGTGTGGTGTAGCTAAGGGGTCTGAACATCTGAGAATGGATGCTTTCATGTCATTATTATGTTCTTCAGCAAGTACCTCAATTAATTCAGAAACACCTAGTGGATTCTCAGACTCTGGGGCTTCTGGTCCACCAGGCTTTGCTGCAACAGCAACAATAGGACACCCAGCGAATCTGAAAGAGAGAAAAACTTTCACCATTAGACCACAGATCTCTGACACATATCAATATAAAGACTTCCAGGCTCATCTGAATGCTAGGAAACTCCCTAAAATTCCAGTTTATCTGCTCTTCCCCCAGTGTGACTGACAATTTCTTCCTGAATTATCACCTGATCAGCACTACCAGACCTCACTATGAAAGATTCAGTCCTATTTCACATTAGCTACTGATTCAATGCTGTAACAGTCAAATGCAAGATTCAGTTTATTTCAGAAGCAAAGGTCTGTGGTTTGCATCCAAAGTCATTTTACCTGGAGACTAGCACATTTTTAACATTCATTAAACAATTAAAATTCTAAGTGCAAAGTCATAACCTTCAAAACGGGAGCCAAATGCAAGATGCCTCATGATGCCTACCTGAGTCTGCAAGATCTGTAGACAACACAAAGATCTAAATCTACTGAAATCCAAGTCCGCAAAACTTGCAAATCTCAAACATGCAAAGGTTCAGAGAGGAGCAGTACAGCCAACTGACCTCAGTTTACCTTTTATCCTACGATCAGTTTTATTCTTCAAATCCTTAACTTACAGCAGATTTTCTTTTTTTTTTTTTTTTTTACAAATTCAGTCAGGAGACTTAACTTTTGGTCCCTAAAATACAACCTAGCGGTTTTTACATAATTTTTTTCAAAAATCAGAATTAACCACATAAAACATATATTAAAGTCATGGAATAATAATCAGTAATTACACCAAAAAGTGACTGGTTCTCATAGCTACTTAATTCTTATGCAACACATTCAGATCAAAATTAATTATTTTGGCCATCCTCTTGACACCCACCTCCCACTGATTTTCTCCCACGAGGGAGCAAACTAGAGGGAAGAGATAGTGCCTTGCTAAAGAAGAAATGTTAAGTTCTATAAAGGGAGCTCACTCAGTGATCCAGCTGTAATCAGGCACATGAGGTATTTTCTTTGTTTACATGCCATAAGCCTAAGGCATCTAAGGACAAAGGGTAATAAAAACATGCATTGAAAATTCCTGTGATTAACCAAAAAACTTTTGGAAATTTATTTTCATACAAGTATTTCAGAGCACTTCATTGCAATAAACACAAATATATGCTGAACCAGATGCTTTACTCGTCTTCCCATACACCAGAACAAACTGGAGTAAGTGTATGGTGCATTTGGAGGCACTTCTGAAAATGATCCAGTCCTCCTGAAACTCTTACTCCATCACACCATATTTCTCTCAGCAGAATTTAGATCCTGCTGGACAAAGGGAGACGTTGATGCCCCAAAAAATTTTTTTAAAAAATTGAAATTCCATTCATAGAGATAGTTTGCTTTTAGTTTTGGTATCAATTCACAGAAAACCAAGTTTTAATTAGATGAATTCACAAGTATCAAACTATTCAAATATACAAGAGTTACTTTCCTCTGCCTTTGTTGTTTGGTTTTGGTTTTTTCTGCCTTTCATACAATTTTCTGACAACACTACAATAATTTCCCCAGCACTGGTGGCAACATCCACTCTACAACTGCAACAGCCTTCAGCTTTGCTTACTGCTATGAAATTCTACATCTGTGTGCAGTGAAAATATTTCAACAAGTAAACTATTTGAAAGAGAAACAAAAATCTGCAATTGTCAAATGGTATCAACATATATTCTGCTAATAAGAATAGTTTAAGAATAGAAAAGCATTTTAAAACCACACATTTTGAGATTCAAAGTCAAGTGGGAAAAAGGCTGTTGAGAAACTCCACATGCCTGAGATACAACAGGATAACCACTTTGCAGTCACACCCAGAGCAGCAGTGCTTTCAAAGCACCATCAAGCACAGACTGCACATGCGAAAATTGAATTTTGGTTCTCTCTTTGTACTCTGAATCCTGTTCCTTAGATTCTTCAACTTGAAATTTGACCCGATAGTTATGTCCCCTTATATCCCTGAGCAAAGCAAAAAGATGTGCTGCAGTTTGTGTAACCACGTCCAACAGTTCTTCACCTGGATATTCTGACTTTGTATTATCCTATCCAAACTCCAAGCAGCTCTTTATATTGAGAAGCTTAATTACATGAAAATATTTCTCTACACATGATACTTGCAGACGTGAATTTGCAATTGCACCTGAGTTTCTGTAAATCTTTTCACCATTTTTTGCTAGATGTGCCAGTATATTTAGAAGCATGTTGGAAGAGAAATGTTGGTATTTTTGCCAAACTAAATTTTGTGACAAGTTACCTATTAGTATTACTATTCACTTACTTGGTATTTTCCAAGGTCTTCTGCATTTTCTTAGTCATCTTCTCAATGGCACTCTGTCTCTTCCCCTCTGGAAGGAGATCTATTTTGTTCAGAACTACCACCATCTTCTGGCAGGCAATTTGCCCAATTACCAAGCACTCTGCTGACTGTGTCTGCATCCCTTTTGTCACATCTATCACAAGCATCATTAAATCGATAATCTGGGCACCTGGAGGAGAGCTCACAGTCAGTATTCTCACAGCATAAAAAGATTAAGGATCATTTTCTCAAATCGTTTCCATTTAAAATTGTCGGTACATGTACAAATGCCTAGAAAGACAAACAAAACACACATCAAAGTAAGCACTAAATGCCACAGCTCTTTTGAAATTAAGACCTTGGGAATTTAAGCTATTATAGGCTATCATCAAGTCATAAGAACCAGGGAAGAATGTGATAGTTCAAGTCTAAGGCTGTTATCACTGTATTTAAAAAAATAATAAGTAAATTAAGCTTGTAGCAACACAGGCATGACATTTTCCTCAATTAAAAATTACAAATAAGCAGCCAAGCAGGAATCTGACACAGCCAAAGAAACACACAGCAACATTGTAGGGAGTTGTACACTCAGAGCAATCTCAACAAGAGCCAACCAGGTACACCATAACATCCACAAGCCCCAGTCCCTACCTGCTTCCCACCATTTTTCTTTCCAAGTCCAAAATTTCATAGAAGTGAAAACCGTGACACCACCAGAGACAGGTTTATCCCAAGTCTAGAGAAATTCTTGAATCCCTCAGTGTTAGGAAAAGGCAATTTAAAACCAGCAATGTATTGCCATTCACTCTCAATTCAAATCCACGTAACTTGAACAAGTAATTTCAAACGCAGGAACAGAGATCTGATTCCTAGATGTTTTTGTGGAAAGGCTCCTAAATTTTAGGCTAACATTACCTATCACATTTATGGATTACTTTTATTTTTCAAAGTATTATTTTCATGGACCCTTAATCTTTTGATTGAAGCAACCTGAAATTCATGATTTAAACTAGTTTTCAAGGAAGCTTTTGATGAACATTGGGCCTTTCACTAATTACATTCAGAATTTTCTTGTTTCATTTGAGGTAACTGAAATACTCTGAATACCAAAATAGAAAAGTGCAACAGACTAAAGTGCTGAGAAAGTTTAAACATTAAAACAATGTAAAAAAAAAAATTTAAAGCTGAAGTCCTAGAAAGTCATATGCCAAAAAAAGCACATTTTGAAAGATAATAAAAGCTAGAAATCATGTAAAATTCCAGCTCCCTAACTTAAGTACTTTTAATATTGGCCTTAAGATCAGAAGAAATCAACACAACTGTTCCTTGTTTCTCCACTCTCTCCAGCCTTCCCCTTGCCTTTTTTCAAGGCTTTCACAATGGCTACGACAACAGCCACCCTTGTTCCTAATTCCCATGAACTCAGGATAGGAAATCATTCCGAGGTTGAAGTGCATGGGTGAATGAGCGGGTGGGAACTACAAGAAAAAAAAAAATTTATGGCTACAAATGACTATTTCAACCAACCAGAGCTTTCATCTTGTAATAATGAATGTTAAGCCCTTCAGAGCACTAGCAGGATAATTATGATATTTCCAGTGCTCCTGCAGAATTTTCACAAATCAATTCAAATACCTCTCCCTGACAAACCAAAGATGGGCTTTGTATCTTGAAAAGTAGTTTGCATTTTTACTGTTTTGGGAATTGTATTGATTTAGAGCTCACTTAAATTTCAACACAAACATCATCAAGACAGTACAAAAGGCTCAGACTTTACACACCACCCAAGTGCAGACCTAAAGGTCAGAAACCAAGGGAAACAAAAGGCATGAAAATAGTCTGAGTGGGACAAAGCACTTAGCAGTCAGAATGGATCCATTTTTGTGAATACATACAACAGGACTGTTTTAAACTTAATACACATATTGTGTATTACACTATTCTACACAGCTGACATCCTCAAAAGGAATGGGAATAAATAGTGAAAACCAAACCGCCATGTCCAATTTTTTATTAATACTATAAAAAGGATATTCACACAACACAACAATGCTGCAGCTTGAGCCTTACCAAACATTACTGTGACTACTAAAGCACAGAGATCCTCATGCTCCAGAACTAAGCCAAAGTAACCAAACCTGGCCTTGAAAAGGGCAGCTGATAAGATGCATTATATACAGTGTGGTATCTTTCCCTCCAAAAGAACACAAAATCTGCACTGAACTGCAGTATGTAGTTCAGGTAAAAGGGATCACTTTACCTTGAAACTCTAAATCAACTGTTTCAAATTCATTTGGTAAAAAGAAAATGCTTCCAATTGCTGTATTTATGAATCTATCAGCAACACTTTAAAAGAGCCAGAAAAATCATCCATCCAGTTGCTAGAAGGTCAAGAATGTCTGCCTTGGGGCATTGCACAGCAATGAGAAGATGAACAAAGAAAAATAACGGTACATTCCATGGAAAAACTCCAGAAACACCAGAAGACATACCATGACACTCCAGACAAAAACACTTCAAGTCAAGGAAGCAGCGGCACACAAGTTCACAAACACTGTCAGCACAGTTATTGTGCCTCCTCTAAAGCCCCAATGTACCAACTGGCCACAGCTCCTAAGAGATGGCACAAGATGGGACAAAAGGCATGGCAGGCAGAGCTGGCACACGAGCACGGTGGGAAGCTGCTGCTCTTCATAGCAGTCATGGAGTCAAGGCAAAGACCATGACAGCACTGACAGAAATATACTTGAACTGCATTCTCACCGAGGCATGACAATGTCCTGTAATGGTTTGTATGCATCTACTTGTGCATATCAAGGCAGGAGTGCTCAAGTTTACAGGACCCTTGAGTAACAAGGAGAAAAAATAATGCTAAAACTCAGTTCCTCAACTTTCCTTTTAGGACTGTTTAATAAACTATCTTTGACAACTCAGATTCTTCCCAATCCCTCATCTTTTCCTACATAGTTTTACATTTTGGTTTAGCCTAGAACCCATTTCCTTCATTGCCCATCAGCCATGCAGAAAGTTTACTAAATACTAAAACAAAATAATGTAGAGAAGTGTACAAGGATTCACCAACATCACACTTCAAATGAGGAAAGTTGGCAAGATGACAAAACTGTGATCCTTTCCCACCTACCATGGAACACCTCATCCAGTACATTTCTCCTCGTAACATATAAATGGTAACAGCAGACTTAGAATATATTTAACTTCATATTCACTACTTAAATAATCTCTAGTAAACAATCAGTTCACTATTATATCAGAGTTCAGTCAACAAAAGGAACAATATTTCTGAATAATCTTCTGCAGCAGAGTAAGATTTAACAAGGGAACAGTGAAGCAAGGATGGATTGTATCAGTATTCTCATGAATACAATGTCACTTGGAAAGATTTTTCAACTGGGACACAAAAATATTGCAGATATACTATGTAGAGACTCAAAAAACAGTAATAAGAATAAAAAAAAGTGAAAATATCACCTGCAATATCTGACAACAAAATATCAGCAGTGGGGAAGAACTGAAAGAACAAAGAACTGAATTAATCAGAAAAGGAGACAGAATATGGGCCTACCTAGTTAAGAACAGTAACAGGGAAGAGATTATGGACGATTTGAATATTCCTCGAGCCTTCAGAGCAAGAAAATGGCTTGAAATTACTTTGAACAAAGCAGAGACACACGCAAAGGACAGGTCTGCACAGCAATCAAAAATATTTTATCTGCACTGAAGCAGGTCACACAGAATCAATGAAAAAGTTAAACTAAGATACTCAAATTATTTATTCTACAGAGAAAACAGGGGTGTAACCTTTTATTTGCCACTTCATCTATCAAAGACATGTTCAAGAACATTGAGGAAGATAAATCCTGACATGTGATTTCTCACTTTGCTTGAAAATGAAAGATCAATTATTGGAGTACCCTTTGCGTGATGACACACAGTTCAGATGAAACTCTGTAAAAAGCAAATGAAATAAACAAGTTGTCATCAGAAAACACAAGGGGGTGGAGAAAGATGGGAATTATACTTCAAAGATAAGCAGCTAAACCACAGCAGAAATAAAGCAGATAGTCTGAGCGAAGAAAAACAAAGAAGAAAGATAAAACATGAACTGGAAGATTCTGGATGACAGCCAAACACAGGAAAAACTTAAGACCAGCAGCACAGCATCACAAAGACTGTAAGTGGTAGCTAAACCTGGAGGCAGCAGCACTCATTTGTATCACAAAAGTGACAGGGAACACAAAACTCAGAAAGTAAGAAAAATACCTTCACAGACAAGATAAAGAAAAGGTCCAGCTGCTGCTTAGAACACACAACCCATGCTAGCTCCTAAATTTTGAGGAGTATCTGATCATAAAAAGTCATCAAGAAAGTAATTTATTACTCTTTACTTAGGAGATTAGTTGAATCACAGATGTCAAAGATTATGACAAGTTTCCAAAGAGCAGAAGGCAGCAACTCAAGCTTCCCTAGAGTGGCCATCAGCTCAATTTTTTCACAGGAAGAACAAAATTATACTACTTGCAACATCATTCCTAGCCAGCTCTCACTCTTGGATCCTGAAAGAGCTCACCAGGTGCTGCCTGAGTACACTGAAAAAGAATACCATGCATTTTAAAAGTATATATTAATAAACTTTTAATCTTTAGGAGAAAATTCACTGCATTCTCTATATTTGCATTATTTAGTATAATATATCTTCAAACCTTTGCTGAAATAGGAAAAAAAGCCTACCCAGAGTTCTAGGCAACAAGGCCGCAGACCTTCATCCCCTCCATCAAATTCACTCCTCATAAATGTGTTTAGTGTCACAATTAGTAAAAACCAGCTCTCATGCCAGTGTTCACAAGGAAACACCATGGGAGTACCCAAGACATCAGATGCATTTTCAAAAACAGTAAAGCACCGTAATTACCATGCTTTATTCTGGAACAGAACATTGCATCTTAAATAACAAACCTCCTTTAACCTCAACTGCAGAGGCTGTTGCAGTTCTGTATGTACATGAACTCAAAACACCTTCCATTTGTGCAGCCTGTTGCATGCTTGTAAATTTTATACCTGAACTCCCAGACTGAGCTGTGTCCCTACAGCAAAATTTAATATTAACACTAATTTAGAAAAAGATGACATTATTAGATCTAGGAAGACCAACAAACAAACAACTTCAGCCTCACGTATAAGTTTATGAGTTCCAAAAATGTATTACTATTTTATTATACACGCACTGAGCCTACTTTCAGAACCATCCAGTTATAATCTCCAAGCACTAAATCAGCTACTAATTCCTTACTGAAAAGCTCACCCAAAAGGCATTTTCCATAAATAACCAGAATCTCAACTGGTTTGTCTTCACCAAATGTAGATCAAGAATATTAGAGCATTTTTAATTTTATTATTTTGGCAAGCATAACTAAAGTATTGCATTAGATTCCCAATAATACATCAATATAAAGCTGACATGGCTTCAAAAGGTAAAACCTGGTAAGTGGAGGGAAAAAGAGGGGATCAGGACCCTGTGTGAGCAAAGGGGAGGTTTTGCATGCCACACAAACATGAACAGAGGCACAGATTCTGAGTGGTTGCTTCTTTAAGCTACTGTGTCCTGTCCTGTTTGTGGCAATCTTTTTAGCTGACTTTGCACAAACAGTACAACTCTTGTTCACAGGCAGCAAAAGGAAGCAGAAAATGGAATTTGAAAGGTAAAAATAAAATAATTGTAGGCCATGGGCTATAATTTGATTTCATGCTCCACAAGGAAATGAAAGAGGACTTCCTTAAACATACTTTTTTTTTTTTAAATATGCTTTTTACCATGTTAGGATTTCCTCTAGTGTAGAAGAGAAAATAGGATTGTAGAAAATGTACCGTTCTCAAGTATCATTGCTACTCAAGGGCAAAGCTCTGTTTTAATGTGCACTTCCCATTCTGGGGAAGAGGAAATTCTTCAATTAATAAACCGGGTGGACTGAGGCGAGTTTTTAAGGCTTAATCAATTTCATCTGCACACAGGATAAAAAGACCAACTATTCTACCATTTTTACCTCCGCTATTCCACTTTCAAAAAAAAAGAAAAAAAACTAAATCAATGTTTTATTTTAAATTCTTTGAGGTTAGTATCTCCTGTCTCAGGAAATATTGTCTGTATCATGCAGTGAGTATCCAACTTCCCCTTTCACAGCACCCTCCCCCCACTTATTTTTTGTTAAGAAACTTTATTCAGAAACAACTAAATTATTCCCTGTTTTCATATACAGCTGCACCCTGGGAGATGTTACAAGTCACACAGGATTTTGCTAGTTACCTTAAGGGAGGCACTGTGATGAATAAGGAAGATGTTTTACAGGATATGGAATCCCCCAAAATTCAAACAGAAATAGGAGGTGTAAGGCAGGGAGAGGCATGCACTCAAAGGGAGACATGAATTACACACGAAGAAACCTTCTGTAAAACAATGCTAATTATGGATCAAGTCTGATACAAGTCCTGTTAGGAAACACTCTGAAAAGGAACTCATGGAGTTCAAGCATCCCACCATCATTTCCTAAGCAGGCCATCAGCAGCTCAGAGCACAAACAGGGAGCTGTGCAGCTTCAAACTCTGCAACATCAGATAGAAAGCATCAGACTGGCAACTCACAACATATCCAAGTGCACAGTAAAGCTTAAAATTAGAAGCATTATATCATTACATGAATTCTCTTCAGATGAAAGCCAGCCACTATGGTTGGTCTGTAACTGAGAGCTAGAAAGGGAAAGCAGTGTGGCCATAAAGGCATAATTGGAAGACATCCGTTTCTCATATGTCAAATAATGCATGTATTACAGTTATTTATTTGTAAACATGAGTTTAACTCCAAGTAGTAGGTGGTAATCCCCTATAAGAAATAAAAGGGTTCTTTTGCAAAAGATGCCACACAAGAATTCCCTTGAATATACTTTATACTTCATCTGCCAGAAGCAGCAGTGTGCCATTTTATTCTGAAGAGGATAAAGGCATGAATGCCTCTACCACCTCCTTTGTCAAGTCATCCAAGGATCTATCTTGAGTAAGTTCTAACTACATGTCAGAAACAACTCTGTGTTCTTCAAAGGGAGGAAATGCCTGTAATGATTAGAGTATGTCAATAAGCTTGATCAGCCATGCCGAAGCTGTACGAACAAAGCTGATAAAGCCTCTATGAAGGTCATGCTAAGAAAGACTTTTATTAAAGACATAATTAATTATATACTGGTCTAGCTATTGCAATATTGGACATAGGATTAAGCTTATATGAAATGGATGAGTTATTGAGAAAAAGTCACAAACAAACCTTAAAGGGAAAACCGTCTCAAAAAATGCAGAACAACACAGGTAAAAAGAAGGTTATCAAGAGATCCTTTACATTCTGTAAATGTAAGGAGTCCCATGTTGTCTTCAGCCTCTTCAGAGGAAGGCCAAAAGCACAAGCCTGAGTAATGTCTGAACAGTTTGACAATTTCCACCACTTACATAATAGAGACCATTCTTAAACAAGGCAAATACAGGATGCCCTTATTGCAATCAGACCAAATTCAGTGGTTAAACACACATTAAATTACATGTAGTTTTGTAAAAAAGTACATAAAATTACAGAGAAACCTTCCTCCAAAGACTTCCAAATAGAAATTCACTACTAAAGAGAGATTGCTACGAACCCTTTTAATTTTGGTAAAAAATAATTTCCTATACTTGTCCTCCCCTCTCCCCAACAGAAACAGAACCTAAGTACACCTCACCTCCTCCCAGCCTGAGCATAAGCTAGAGCAGCACAAGTAATGGCCACTGCTAAGGACACATCCTTCTCCAGCCAAGAGAAGGCCATGACTAAATTACTTCCTTCACTTCACTTCCTTCACTTCCATTGTAAGCACAAAACAGGCAAAGTAAAAAGGCAATTTTACCCATGTGGTTTCAAGCCAGGGCAATCACACATTTTACTCTGTTATTGTGCTGATGTACGTCACTACCTGTACATAGGCAGTGATCTAGAAGCAGTTGTCAGTGAAATACAGCAGTGAAATGGCTCTGGCATCTGGTCATGGAGGAGGCAGTTCCATGAGCTGGGAAGTTCCTGCTCCCAGTTACACTTCCTCACCACTGTGTTCATTTAGGCCTCCCACAGCTTACAGAGGGTCTGATGAAGGGCAAAGCTGAAGCTCACACCAGTCCATTCCACCCAGCCAAACCAGAGAGCTCCCCCTGAGACTGGCGAGGTGACCCAGCCCCTGCAGCGCTCCAGGGAGAGCCAGAGCTGGCACAAGGGAGAACCAAACAGCCAAGAGCTGCAAAGGGAAAAAGGGAAAGAGCAAAGCAAACCTCCCGTTTGTAGGGACAAGATGCTGCTGCAGGCCAAGGGGTTCACTGAACAGCAGCCTGAGGAACTACAGAGAAACTTAAAGCTGAATAAACAGTCCACATATTGTTAGGAAGAACTGAAAGAAACTTAAGTACATGTGTATACACACAAAACTAGTAAAATTACTTCAGAAAATTCTGAAAAGATATAGTCATTATATGCTGTTCAATACAAAATTGTTTTAAGCGTAGAAGCAGCAAAGAAAGGTAAAGTATTAGACTTTGTCTATATACAATGTAATATTGAAATAAAATACTGCATTTTGATCTGGTCACTTTCTGAAAAAGGAATTTTAAAGATAAAGTAGCTTCAAAAGAGGA
Organism: Illadopsis cleaveri; assembly: GCA_013399915.1. Taxonomy (NCBI): domain Eukaryota; kingdom Metazoa; phylum Chordata; class Aves; order Passeriformes; family Timaliidae; genus Illadopsis; species Illadopsis cleaveri. Next base: position 191,332 of record VXBB01010834.1, read on the forward strand.
AACAAGACAAATGCAGTTAGGTCCTTCACAAAGAAAAATCCATGTTAATAGCACACAGTGACAAAAGCAAATGATGCTGAGCAAAAGAAGGGAAATAAAACACCTCTAATGAAAGAGCACAATCAATTACATAATTTTAAGCAGTACAACAATTCAAATTCAGTGCTGCTAAATACAATTTGTTTTTAGACAAATAAAAATATAGCTTTGATATTCACACCATTAAGATTTTAAAGCCACATCCAGCTAGATGAAGTTTCATTTTTAATATAACATTTATGATTTCATTCTGCGTAAGAAGTATTAAGATGAAACTTAAAGAAAGGGATACTTTATTCCATCACTGACTTTCTTGCTTTATCCCTCAAAAACACTCATTTCTACTAGTTCCAAAGAAAATGTAGCAAATCAGATGAGTGACTGCTAGGGTCTGGCATTTAAATTCCTGTTCTTTAAATAAGTATTTCTGTCAAAAACCAAAAAATCACCCCAAATGAAAATCCTATAGACAATGAGGGGAGAGCAAAGCAAGCAATCCTTGCCCTGTAACATGAAATGCCATGTAATACATAGCATGTGTAAAAATGGAGGTAAAGCACCATATGAGAGTAGACGTCATTCTTCTTCCATATGTATGGAAGTCCTTTTCAGTAATATTACCTATTACTAGATCTGAATTTCTATATTAACAGGGCACAAACTGGACCAAGTCCAAAACAGACCTCTGCTTATTTTAATGTGAAAACAAACTATGGTACAGTTTAAGAAAGTCTACATATCTTGGAAGAGCAACAATCATTCTGAGTAGACACAGATGACTGCTACAAAAAAAGGTAGCATTTGCTGAATTACTCAACACCGTGGTATTTCAGCTGCATTAATTTCTTTCTTGGCTTGAAGTCAAAAGTGCATAAATTGTGAATTAGTTAGCAAACATTAACTTTTTAAACTGTCATTCATATATATGTATATGCAAATACAGACACCAGTAAAAGCTTAGAGGTTAAACACTTAGGATACTGCACAAAACTACAGTGAAGTCACTCAGCATTTTAGACTGAATGTCATTATACAGCTCATCAGCCATTGAGTACAATCTGTGGGATATAGTAAGAAAAACTATTATTTCACAGACTTGAAGGCAAAAGAAAGTGTAGAAGAAACCAGTTAGGCTGTTACCATCCACGTAGTAAACCTGGTTTGCTGGAGGGTTTCTGGTGGGATTTTGTTTGTCTGGTTTTTGCACTACCTGCCTATATTACACCTAGCAGAAAAAAGTTCAGTTTCATATTTTGGGACCCAGGCTATAAAATATTTCTGGCTATTTCAATATTTCTGAGTTCCCAAATGTCATTAAAAAATGTCACCTGTAATTCCACCAATTCCTATCAAACCCAGACTTAGAGACTGGCAGCGAAGTGGCCTGCTCCTTTTGCCTGGAGTTGTTTAGTTCATAAAATAAGGCTTCTGAAACAATGTGACAGTAAGTTGTGTACGAAATCAATACTTTATGTTCATGCTTCAGGAAAAAAGTAAAAAAAAGGTAAATGGATACTTGTAAAACCCTGCTTTGACCTCCTCAGATGATATTCTGTGCTCAGGGTTCTAGCAAGCTTTCCTAGTGCTTAATGAGTTATTAGTTCAAGTTTCAGACTTGTTATTCAAAGGTATTTTGTTTTGGTATCAAGGCCACATGTGTTTTTGCACTGCTCTGAAGAGTTAAATGCAAGGTAACATTACACTTGGGCCTCATATAGTGACCATAAATGGTCCCTGATGGTCCATAAAGTCTTTACTGTAAACACTGAAAAGCAAACAGGTCAGAGGACCAAGAAGAAAAAAAATATCCTTTTTATAGTCTTGACCCATAACAACTTTACATTTGTTCTCTACAAGATCTCCTGCCAAGTTTCAAGAAAATAAAATTATATTTGCATGTGATAATGTTAAATATGTTGCAAAAAATATAACTACAAGTATGACCATTCTGTCCTTTGCATCTTTCAAAGATCACTGACAGAGATCATCTTTGAAGCCATTTCCAAGACCCAAAAGAGAATATAGTAGCTGAGCAGTATAAAAAGAATCAAACACCTGGAAGAATTGCAAAGGCACTGAACCTGCACCAATGAGGACATGTGCCCATCTCTACTTCTGACTGACTTCCACACATTCGGAGCTTCTGCTCCATCTCTAATGACTCAGCTCACACCACACAGAAAAAGACTATTCCCACCTTCAAGAATGTTGCACCTGAGCCTTCTCCACTAACTGGAGCGTGGAGACAAATATTGAGTGAAAGCCTCTGCGGTACCCACAACCATGGAAATTCCTGCTACCCCCCTGATACTACAGGATGCTCAGGCCAGAGCCAACAGCAGCCTATACCAGTATGCCTTTCACTAGGAATGTTAAGTCACACAAAACCAGGAAAGAGGAAAGCAGGACAAAAATTACTGGAATAACTTGATCTATTTTCCAAGACTGTTTCAGGGAGAGAAGCACATAAACAGCCACCAGTGCACACATTTTCCCCCAAAGCAGTGAGCTATTTCAGTAAGTTAACTCCTGTGTTAGCTTTTCAGACAATTTTACACTCTGATTTCCAAGAACGCTCCAACTGAAATGTTTTCTAACTAATGTGCTCATATTTCTGTCCATATTTGAATCTACTATTACATACAAACCCAGTACTGGACTCAGAGAGGGGGCAAAACCAGACTCATGAACAGTAACTACAAAGTTTCTATAAATTCTGTTCTCTATCAGCACTAAACACTCAGCTCTTCAATTTTTCAAGTTCTTTTAACATTTGTACAAGATGGTATTTTTTCATCAGTATATCAAGTATTCGATCACGCCCATGCCCTCATGTTATAACACAAAAAGAACCAGCACATCTCAGAAATCCTTACACAAGCAATACACAACTTTAGTACTTGAATCTCAGGATAAAAAGAATGTACTACGTTTAATGACCAACTAGTTGTTCTTTTCCTTCCCAGAGGACTGGAGAACTGTTACTACAGTGCATCTATTGCCTCCCTCGTGGTGCTTTGGAGAATTACTGAATTATGAACATCTTGGAACACGTTAGAATTTCTTTAAGCATATTTTTATCAGTTTAATATTAGATGACAAGGAGACTTTTCTGCTATCTTTTGTGTTAACTTCTTCAAGTCCTGCCTAGCCAGAGGACTTACTGTATATTCATATCTCACTGTAAATTCTTGTTCACTCTTCTGCCATTTCTTTGAAAGATCAGTCTAAAGAAAAGTTCCATGCAGCAGTCCTTGGAGATAAGGACCATCACACAGGTAGACAGACCTGAATATATATTTAGATATGCAACTCCAAACTTCCAAAACCTATGACAGTTTGCATGCAGTCAAAAACAGATATAGATACAAAAGTTGTACCTGAGCGATACTGCTGAACCACCTTGAAATTACTGACTCCAATTAACTTTTCTCTACTTAAATTCAATGTTTTAGGCCAGCTACTCTGAAAATCATGGAATGCACTGGAATCCCCAAGAAACACACAAATTATCACCCTGATCACAGATTTGCTACAGGATTCTCTTCTTTCCACCCCTCTGTCAATTCAAGGACACTAATCTTATAGTGCACCTGCAGCTTTAGATAGCTCAACCACCACCAGTAAGAAATTTATTTAAAACCTTGTACAGACCAAGAGCATATTTCTACAAGACTACCAAAAATAAATTTTCCTAAACAATTCTGTCACAAAGTCACCAAGTCCAAAAGTAAAACTCCAACTCATCAGATTCTAAATCATTCTTCTACAAAAAAACCAGTGTTTTGTACAAAGCTGAAAAAAAAGTGCATGATTCTGCTCTTAAATCGTTACAAGCCGTAAGCTACCTTGCCCCTGTCTTTGAAATAAAGTAAGCAAAGGTCTTGCACCCTGCATTAAGGATTTTCTTTTGTATTAAAATCCAGTCCTATTATGTTTTTATAACACTGCATGCAACATACTGTCCTACCAAAATAGTTATGGTAGAGTATGGGAAGATATTCCTGCACAGCTCTCAGATGTGCTTTATCTAAGAATGTGAAACAAGATTTTTAAAAAAAAAAAAATTAAGAGTTTACATTTTTCTTTTTCTTTTTTTTCTTCTCCTCTGTCCTCAAAATAAATAAAATTGAAGATTGCTAAGGGCAATGAAAATTGTATTCTTTAATTTTCTGTTCACCCTCCACAATACTGAAATAGCATCAGTCAGGGTTATAAACATCTGTAATTGCCAGGGGAATGTACAATACATTCAGAAACTCCAGGCCCACATATCCTGTAGCTCTGCACTTCACAAACAAAAGGTTGGGGAAAGAAAGAGGGGGTGGGGTACAGGGAATAAAGGCTTAAAGATTAAAGTCACAGGCAGAGACAGACGGCTCCGTTTTTTAATAACTGAAAACACTAGTTGTGCCTGAATGTGCTCATTGTTTTATGGTGGGGGGGAGAGTCTCCGCATGCTGGACTGGCTGGCGACAGGACTGCCTTTGCATCAAAAATAAGATTTGCAAAAAAAAAACCCAAAAAAACCACCCAAAAAAACCCCAAAAAGACACCAAACCCATGCCTTAACTTCCCCTCTTGCAATGGTTAATGACCTAAACTGCTTTTAGGTAGCAATCAACAAATTATCCCACCTTATCTTTATTAAACTGGAGAAAGCTCCATGACTGGAAGTATTACCTGATGGAAACAGTGTAAGACATGACTGCAGAGACGGCTGAAGGTTTTCTGTTCAACCCGAACACAGACTACAAGCAAGAACAGTCGTACATAATGAACAGGCACGTCTAGGGAACAAGCTTATAGATCAATTTCTGATAGGTTCTTCACACAACAAAACCAGTGCTGCAAGGCTGAACTATGGTATAAGCAGATTTTTATATGGTTTCAAGAAGTTTAGCTGTCATGAGGAAGTTCTTAAGTCTTTACTTTTTAAAAGCATCAGCTATACTTTTAGTGAATGAAAAGTTTCATGAGTTGGGCTCACTTCAGTCAGTAAAAAATGCCATTACCTTAAAATATTGCACTAGAACACTAAAAAATTGAAAATGTTTCTTTTAGGCTTTAAAGCAATTTTTCTCTCAAAAAATTAAGAGTACAAGCACTTGCACACTACAGGGCTACTCAATATCCATGATGACAAATGTGTATTATTTTTAAATTGCATAATATTACTTTTTCTATTCCAAATAATCTAATACTTCTCATGATCTGTTTCAGTGGAAAATTTTTTGCAGGTTAAATCCCACTAGGGCCCAGGAACCCATCTTAGGGTCAATGTAACAAGGTCAGTTCCACTGCTCAGTGCCAGTGGACTACAGGTAAGCAAGCAGCCTCAACAAACATGGGTAAATAAAAAAATATTAAATCATTCTTTCACTTTTATGCTAATCTAGACTCATATTACCATAAGAGAGCTTTTGTTTTACTGTATCTTTTTTTTTACCTGTCAACTTTGCTTTAAATATAGACAGAAAGGAGATAATTCAGTAAGACAACAGCTCTTTCATCTAAAACCATGAAACTCCCAGTCATAACTTCTTGGGGAAGCCTAAAATAAGGAGCAGGGAGCCACACAACAGGAGTCAATGAAAAGTAGTCTCCTGCCCAAAGCAAGCATGCTGTGCTGGGAGGAATCAGTGGCCACAATACACGGCCTCTCAGCCAAAAATGTCAGACCTGGAATGCTCCAGCTATCATCCCCTCTTTGTCGATGCAACACTTCTGCAACATCAGCCACTGGACATCTTGTTGAGATTAAAAATATCGTGGAGAGTTACTGTCTGTTTAGAAAGGAAAAAAAAGACAAGAGCCCATGTTAGAAGGGGAGGGGAAAGGAAAAGCCAAAACATGAGCTCATAAGCCTGATGTGGAGAATAAAGGCAGGCTTTGTTCTACCTCATTCATACTAAGTACAAACAAGAGACTCATCACTGTTTTGAGCTTGAACTGCAGAATTTGTTTTATATGCAGCACTGCCAATTTTTTTCCTCACTTAACTACCCCTCTTTCTCAAAAATTGCTCTGGTGATGTATCAAGCATTTAAACCTAGATGAAACCTTTATAGTAACAGACTCTCATTCTGCCCATGCTACACATTCTGACACTTCAGAAGCACCTACAAAGGCATTCTTACATAGTAAAGACCAGCCTTGGTTTTATCACTGATGCTGCCCTAAAGTCCTCATGCACTGAAACAAAGTAACTAAAATTAAAATATAGGAATATTTAAAAGAAAAGAAAAATCACTTGGAGGAGACACTGGCTATCTAGTCACACTACAAATTAGGCCACAGTTATTAAACTGGAGATGCATCTTTGGGCAAGAAGTATCAATTATTTTTAAACTTCCAAATGCAGAATTCAGTTCAAAAATACAACACAACGTTTAAAAGGTAAAGTCTTTGGAAGATCAGAGGTTAAAAAGCCCACTAGAAACAAAGTCTGTCCTCTGACAGAAACACTACCCACCAGCGCTGTCCTAAAAGAGCTCATGGGCAATACCAAAAGGCAGCATGGGAAAGCAGAGTCTGGATTCTACTTTCATGTTCTTAGGAAAAGGCAAAGAGGGTGGTAATTTACCGTATACAACCAAATTGTACACGAAAGTTTAAAAACAGCCAATTAAAGCTAACATTATGGAATGGAACTGAGGTCCGAGTGGAACGCATTAGACACGCATTCCAGACAATGGCTCCAGAGTCTGCCTGCGAGGCCAACACTGTACAAAGTACAAAGGGTCAAGAAGCTCCTCTCAAAGAGAGCCCCAGCTTTGACCAGGAGTCAGGACAGCTTGCCCAAAACACAAACGTGGTGCCCAGCTGCACAGTGACACCAAGGCTGCAAAGCCAAGTCATCGCCTGCATTGACAGAATGCTATAGAGAGTTTGAAAATTTGTCAATCATGCAAGGCCAAACCTCACTACAACTGAGACTCAAATGGAGGAGGGTAACAAGGAACAAAGAAGAACACCCCTAAAACTAACAGCAATAAACGTGCCTATATCAGTTAAAAACTCTTACATACATCCCTTTCATACACTCAATTACAGCTTTGCTTCTCTTAAGCAGGTCAATGTAGAATGAGTAGAAGAGTTACTAACACCTAGTGGGAAGTTGGAAGACAACTACCTCAAGTCACCAGGACTAAGTTACATTTTGCCTTAGAGTCTTCTGTACTTTGAAGCACGGTGAACTTCAGTTTTGGTGCAAGTTTCTGAATTTCTGTGACAGTAATGCAGAAAACTGTTGTGTTGGTATTCCAGCTGCAGAACATAATCAAATGGAAATACAAAGAGAGAACAATTAGGTTACTTCTTTTGACTTGTATTTCAACATACACCTCCACACACCCACGAACTGGGAAACTGATTCAATGTCATGATACAAAATTCTGTGAGACTTCTATAAAACTACCACCCTTAACTCTCAAACCTTCATCACCTCCAAACACCAACAAGAATTATAATCTTTACAAGAACAGTAGTTGGATCAAGGAGGAAAAATAGATCCACGTCAAAAAAGTAAGGCTGTTCTCAAGAAAGACACCCTGCAAACAATCTCAGTTTTTATGCTAAACTTTATTTCAGGCATCCACATTACTATACAGCTATAGCAGGGCAGCATGCAGAAAGATCTCAAACAAATCAGTCCCAAACACATTAAAGATTCCAGTTCTGAGAAACAGAATACTTTTATTCTCTGCAGTGTGCACAGATAATTAGAGCCAAAGTAAACAAGCAATACATTGGAAAACAAATTTTTCTGGACACATTCTAGGCAGCAGTCACTTACCCTGACTTGCTGCCATGCTAAATATTAGGCGCTTTACTAACTTGCAAATTTCAGCAGAAGGGTAGCTGAAGACTTAATGTTGCCATTAAATTCTTCTGGCTAAGGTTTTAAGGCTTTACACTACCAAGGGAAGTTTTTATATGGAAAAATCACCACAAACTTATCACTTGGAAACCACAGTCAAAGCAGTGATCTATTAGTTTGTTCTCAGTTCACTTTAACAGAGTTTTCAATGTTTGTACACGAAGGCTGTAACTTCTGTTTGTCTTAAAAGATAAACTGGATTCACCACTCAAATTTCATTAAAGATTTATTTTGTATTTTGTTCTCTGGCCTTCAGTCCATGGCAGACATCAGGCCCTACCCAACAATTCACTACCTAATCACGACAATAGAAAGCATTTTGCATAGTTTGTCATTCTACTAAGTCACATCACATTGTGCTAGAGACCCTTCTCCGAGGAGGCCATTATCAAGCACATGGTGCTATTTCATACCTCCTGCCAGGCCAGCACAAGGGCTTCTGACAGTGTATTTATTTTTATTCAAATTTTTGCTGACTAGGATTGCACAAGATACATACCTCATTTCAGAGCAGTCCCAAGGGGTCAACAGTCATGTAAATCTCACATCCCAGTACTTCAGGACAAAACAAACTACATCATGTGGATATGCTATCTAAACTGCCAACAACACAAAGCACTCCAGAAATTGCAGGGTGTATGGCATTTGTGTTTCACATTATTACATTCTCCATATAATTAATAAAAGTCCACTAAAATACAAAAGGTGATGCTCACTGTAAAGGAGGAAAGCTGTGCAAAGTTTAATTACCAAATAAAACTAGGAACAGTACTTGCCAAGATTAGAATTTATACTGTGTTGAGGGGCTCGAATTTAATGATCTATAACCACACCAAGATAAGAGACAGTAGCAATGCCTAAGTAAATGTTTTCCATAGTACTAATAGGTGGCAAGGTGAAAAATCTAAGTCATCATGATTTATAGCCAGATGACTTCTTTAAAAAAATTTTACAGCAGAGTGAGTGCCATAAATATATTCCAAATTTCACTGGTAGAATATTAGTTTAAAAATAAATACTTCAAATGCTTTGAATTATATCGTTTATTATTTAAAATTATATACTCATGTGAATGAACCTTTACAGCCAAGGAGCAAAATACAGACCTAGTCTGACTTCATACCAGTTTGGACCTTAACCCTACAGGCTCCCTTACTGAGTTCATTCCTTCAAGGCTTTATGGATTCAGAACACCCAGCTGGGCACTGAATTCGTACTTCTACAAAGCTGCAAGTGCGCATGGCACCTCACGGATAAATACAAAACAAGGCCCTAGGTTTACAAAGCTCACAGACTAAATTTAGACCCCTTGCTCCCCAAAATAAAGTATTTTAATCTCTGACAAAACCACGTTATTTTGTTGTTTCAAGTTTTATACTTAGAAAAGCATAGATCTTTGTGAGGTAAACATACAGATACCATCAACATACAAAACCAGGCCCTTTATCTCTAAAAGCCCTCATAAATATAGGAAGGAAGTTTTCAATTATGTATTTTGAAGAATTTCCAAAAGTGAAGTTGTTCAACACAACTCAACACAGAAATTTCGTAAGATAGCTCAAATGCTATATAAACCAGAACACGATTATCTAATCATAGATATTTCATAGTATAATTCACAGCAAGTCCTTCCAGCATCTTCTCTAAGATGAGCGAACAACTGCATAAAATACAAGTGTTCACACAAAGGAAGCATTTTACAAGCAGTAGTGGCAGTTTGTGTATGCTGAGTTTGTGAGCAGTAACACCTGTCAGTTAAGCAAAACATCACTCAAGATCAAAACCTTCCACAAGAACAAAACTGTGACAAAGAAGGATCATCATAAGCAAAGCAAAGCAGATCTCCCAGTTTTGCATCCCCCACTCACCCTCCTGTTTCATTTAATCATTAAAAACCACTTTTTTTCTCATAAATTTAAATTTTTAGTTTTCAAGTTAAAACAAAGGCTGACAGCATCCCAAGGGAAGTGGGAAGAACACCTACAGAAAACAAAGCCTGCTCAGAACACACACTGCTCTGCCAGGCTCATGTGACCAGCTCTCAGGAATGCTGGCATTGCTCAAGTTATTCACTCGAAATAAACAACAAACAAAAATCCTGAATAAATAAGAAAATAACATGGAGTGCGAGGCACTAATGCTGCAACTCCAAAGCTGTAATAGTATATTTGCATTTAACTGCACATTGCAAGAGAACACCAGTCCCAGCAAAAATTCAGAGAAGAAATTCCTAAGCACGAATACAAAACAGGATCAAAAACATATCAAGTATACAAAGAATATTTAAAGATTACACACTTCACTCTTTCACAAAACCCCTTCTTGGATGCTCTTGCCTTGTATGAGTCTTTTTTATATTTTTAATTATTGCTTTTCACATTTTCTTAGGTCTTCCTTCCCATTCATATCTTGTAGACTAAGAGAGCACAATGGATTCTAAATTGAACTTCCTGACAGCAAGAACTAGAATTACAGAACAAGGGATGGAAAACTCAGAATGAGAATTTAATTTCAAATGAACTTAAGTAAATATACTTAATTTGTTATCTAACCACTTCGGCCTTCGCCTCAAATAATGGAGACAACTGCTGTTGAAGAATCGTACAATAATAACGGAAGAGAAATACAATGGAACTTTATTAAGTATATTCTTACAGACAATTTACTGTAGAGTTAAATTTTGTTAGAAGATTTCCTTAAAGTACGTCCAATAAATTATTTTTATTAATTATGTTTAAAATGTCATAGTTAATTTGCTTTTGAGAAAAAAATTATCTTGCCATTTTGTGAAAATATAACATTGAAATAAAGCATATAAAGACGAAAAAAGGTATGTAGGTACATAAAATGAAATCATCTAATGACTGGTATACACAGAAGAAAAAAATTAAATAATCACAGAAAGGGGTATTTAATTTTTTTACTCCCTTAAAGTAATAATAGCATCTGTGTTGATGCGTTTTACCTCTAGTGTCATGTTAAAAGCAAGGTACTCATTGGGGCTGGAGAGAGACCTGAGACACTACAAGAGGGAAAAAGTTTTTAAAACAGCTTTTTCATCTGTAGTCACCATGCTTTAAGCATACCTAATATTTTCTGTTACTCAGAAAAACAAGAATTCAGTGTACAATGAGATTTGCCTCTCTCCACGACCTAGGTTCTGTTGGTCCATGGAAAATTGAATCACAACATCTCAAAGTACACACGTTTTAGGAAGGGCTTTACCAGCAAAACGAAAGCTTTGAAGTTCTCAGTCCCAAGAGAGCAGCGTGAATCTCTTCCCTCTGCAGCAGCACTGGGCAGGCAGAGAAGCCTACTTCACTGCAGCTGTGTTAATACACTGGAACTCAGGCTTGGATACTGTTAAATCTGGAAGCAAACCCATCAGATAACTTAAAAACATGTAAACAGAAAACATGAAACAAACAGAAGTGAAGCAATATGGGTTATCAGCAACCCAACTCCTCCTGCCACAAACCACTGTAACTCTCAGTCCAACAGTGTCCACTTAAATTTAACCCCAGTTACGATACAAAACCAATAAGGGCAGTTTTTAAAAGTATCAACATCCTTTTCTTCTCCCTCTTATTCATGCAGGCAAGGACACCATATAAACATCAAAAAATTGGTTTTCAATCCCATTTCACACTACATTGTCCCTCTTCCTTCTTCCTTGACATCCCCTTAGGTAAATAAGATCTTTTAATTCATTTCTGGAACTGCCAGGTTACGAACATGGAGAAAAATCTATTCTAAGTACAAGCTTCCACAGCAGCCTGCTACAGAACTTATTACCCTGTAGCTGAAAGAGGCACACCATGAGCCATTGATGGTCTGCAGACAAAGCCTATGGAGATGGACTTCAGAAAGGAATTTTAAAAGTCCAAAGTGGTGGGAAAGAAAACAACAACAACAAAACCAACCAACAACAAAAAGAACACAAACAAGTCTCATTTTTTCCCTTTTTTTTCCTAAAAAAATCAGATAAGATTATCATTTAAAATTATGCCAAGGCTATAAACGCCTCTCTACTGCTTTATTTCGTGTTCTTATACGGCAAGGAAAAAAATCTGCTGAAATTGCTCAGCATCAGCCAAATTCAATAAATCAACACTATCTAACTGTAAATGCATCACTAAGGTAAATGAATGCATAATTGAAGAGTACTAATCACTCCTTAATGAAATGCTGAAATCACCAAGAAAGAATACAGCCTTAGTGATTAAAGCTCAATTTTTTGGGATGCTCAGAGCTAACGGAAATAGAAAGAGAGATTACAACTCACGCATTTAAAGTATTTTACAATGATCATTACCACTAGGTGGTAAAACATATTCTCCAAAATGTATTTAATTTTAAAAAACTGGCTTGATATTTTGCTGACCTATTACAAAATCACACTTGCCACTGATAGGCTATGCCCAAGTATCCCATATTTCCATCACGACTTAACTACACAGCTCTACTCTTATGGTAAGTTCTTATAAATGGCTTCTTGCAGCTGAGCTCACCTTGGCTGCTTTTACTGCATCAATACTGTACAATGCTTCTGACCCAGAAATTAGTTTGTTATTGTTAGAGAACATCAGACTCCACTTTAGCATACTCTTAGCAGGAACATATTTTTCATTCACAGAACTTATTTTATTCTACTTCTGAACAGTGCATAAAGAGGAACTGGGACAAAAAGTACAACACTTTTACATAAAACTTCTAAATAGAATAACAACATCCCCAAAATGAGTGCATTTTGATGATTTCATCGTGTCATCCTAAAAATTTTCAGCATCCAATAACAACGGTTAATACAGGTGCACTTGAGATGCTACAAAATTGTTAGCTCTCCAACAGAAAGGGAAACTACCATATGCTACTAAAATAAATATTAGACAGTTTCACCTCAAACATTCTTGTAACTATTTTGTTCCAACTGTTCTTAAAATTTGAGCTCATAAGTTACTGCAAAAAAGTTTAAAACAGTACTCAAGCCTTGAAAGGATATGTCAACTAATTTAAATTTCACATTAGTAATTTCTGTTTTTACCTAGGATAGACTCAATTACATGCAAGAACAGAACAAGAAATTCCATAAACCTGACATCACTTTCTATGTGATCTATTCTCTTCCCAGCTACACTCCACCATTTTCCTAATGGGACAAAAATAAATATCTTTACAATGCAAAGGAAAAAGAAACAAGTACAGTGACCAAAATAGCTTTCATCCATTGCATCAATTTGACTGCAAGTCTTAAAAAACCCCAGCACTCTTTCACATAGTAAGTTTAGGACTCACTGGTTCCTTCATGCAGGGTAAGTAAAGAAACAGCTAAATTTATCTTCACTTTGATTTGTTTGGCTTTAAATTACAACAAAGAAAACATTAAACCCCACAAAAGCAGTGCTGGCTGTTAGAAGAATAATGAACTATTTTATAATGTAAATAAAGTTAAAAAAAATTAAAAAGAAAGCACATTTAGAGACATACAATGAAAGAACTCCCAAACATCTGCATCCACATAATTTGTTAGTGAACACAGTTCAGTAATGAAAACACCTCTGAGACAAACTTTCTGTAAAGACTGAATTTTCAGTCACTTGTTTTGGTTTTTTGGGGTTTTTTAAAATAGAATTTAGCTTCAGTTCAAAACTCTTTTGTTCCCTTAACCAGAAAAGGCATTTTCTCTACACAAGTTTGGTACAGTTCAATTTAACCAAATACACTTTTTTTAAAATCTCCCCTAAAAGCATCATGCAGCACCACAGACAGGTGAATCTCTTCCCACAAGAGACTCCAGTTCAACACCAGTTTTAGACAGAAAAAGCAATTGCCATTGCTGGATATGGCAATACACACCACAGAGAGTAAACACAGAGCTCAACTACAAACACATGGGCCAACATCACCAGCACCATAACTTTTTTTTTTTTTTTTTTTTAAATCACAGCACTTGAAATAATGGGAGAATCTCAGTTGTTAGTCAGGTGAAATATCCACTCAGAGAAAAAAAATACTCATGATGGTCCCTCCCACAGGGTGAAAACCCATCAAACAGCAAGCAAATCCAAAGGACAAAATTACTTCCTTAAAAAAAAAATATCAGGGGTGCCTGACCTGTGACTTTTGAAATTTTACACATACACAAGAATAAATACTAACTATTACTTCAATGGTTTTATTATTTGCTTTATTTATACATATATAAACAAACACATGTAACTTCAGTGTAAAAACTGGCTTTTCAGGCTTTAAGGAATTTTTTTAATTAGGCATATGATCATATGATTTGAAGCTATAATATAGCCAGACAGGGGCCAGCTTCAGCATCAAATGCCCAAAGCCAGTCCCTTAGTTGAACAGCACTGCTGACACTTGGTGGCTTTTTGTTGACAAACTTTTTAATACTCTACACTGAATACTCATAATTTCAGTGATCAGGGAAAGAGTCTAATGCTGAATGCTTTTACGAATGATGATGATGATATGGAATTTCTTTAGTCTCTAAATGCAATCTAGACATCTAAAATTAGATACTATTTGAACCATTTTCCTTATTCTCTGATGAAATGCGTCTTGGTCAGTTCTTTCAATGTCTTTACAGGATACTTCCCAAATTAGAGTACAAACTCAGAAGGTTTTCTACTTAACACACAGTACATCATTCTTTTCATAAATCTTCAGAGTTAGGGGACAGTACAGTCCCAAAATCATGTACACACAGAACTGCACACTGAAGCCAAATAACACAAAACACTTATCTGAATATTTCCATCACACAGCAACACTGCTGCAAACGTACGTTGCAATTTTGCAGGATGGGGCAATCTGCTTCTAGAAAGTCAACTAATTCTTTGCATATCCACACTCACACTTATGCTGGGTTCCTCCACAACCAGCACCATCACACTGGTGCCATCTTTCAAGATGCTGAACATCTCCAATAAGCACTGAGGGTTAACAATAGCGCTTCCTGATGAGTCCTAAGCCCTTTGCACTGGATCATTGGCAGAAACCTCCCTCAGCCCACACTTATTTCTTCTTCCCTCCTGTTCAGAAGGTGATCAACACACAAGAGCTGCTGCTGTGCTCATCTGACACTGACAGCACAGAGCCAGAGAGGACCAAGCTGTGCCACACCAGTACTTTGCATGTGCGCTCTAAGCCACTCTTTAAAGCATCTCACACTGGAATGTCAGCGTGGATAACCACTGCCAGAACACGACACAGAATCCCCCCAAGTCAACCACAGGTTCAGGTAATCATGACCTCTCTTTTTACAACATAAATGCATAATTTCCGCACCACTCTTTGATGAGGGGACCACAGACTTAAAAAGAGGAAACAATTACAGTCATTAGAATTTCACCCAAGCGTGAGATTTAATCTCAGGCCATGGTCTTGCCAATGGCTGTGGGGGTCTCAATGGAGACAAAATTGCTCTGTGGGAGAAAAAAAATGCCTTGATGATGACATTAGTCAGCAAGAGAGACTGAGCTTTGTCTTCCATCCAACAGCACAGTCAAATACAAGGAAACCATTTTCCCTCCCCCTCTTCTTGATCCTAAAAAAGAAAATTACAATTTTGTTTGTCTCTCTGAAATGCAGTTTTTGCATACTTTGGAAAACTTTCTTCCCCAAAGCAATACTGGTGAAATGCTAGTTTTTACTATAAGAGAAGTAGATTTAAGCATGAATAAACACCCATGACAAAAAAAAAAATTCCTATCCCTATCCTTATTAATATCATAGGATAGTTCCGTCAACAACTCTCAAACACTTCTATAGCTTTTTTTTACCCAACAGGTTCTTCGCGACCATTTCCAATTTTACATATACAGGAGAATCAAATCACCTGCTCTACAATGCATTTAATGGAAACAAGACGGGTAAAACTTGGCCAAAAAAACATTCAGGCAAAGTTTAACAACTAAAAAGAGCTCCTGAGATCCAAGAATACCAGCTTATTCTCATAAGCCAATCCTAGTTGCATCTCAAATAAGACAGAAAACAAAGGAAAACGTAAGCACAAACAAAAGACAAGAAAGTGCTACAGGTAACTGCATTAAATTCATTTTTGTAGTACTGCAGAGAAAAACAGATCTGCACTGGACAGCATTCGTCATCATCACCCCTTCTATAAGATGAAGTAAAAAAGGAGATTTTCAACAAAACCATAAGCCCAAATGAATCATCTCTTCTCTAGAGCCTGAGGGAAGGCAGCCTGGATTCTTACCCAGATCAACTTCTATAAATCTCAAAATTCAAACCTCAGTTTTTATTCCCCCTTATCATCCTTTACCTCCATGATGCTCCTGAACAATATCTTCATTTTTATTTAAGCTACTCTGTCTATTCCATTTCCTCTCCTTCTGCTGTTACATTAAACATAAATATATATTCATTATTGTTTGGTACCAACTACCCCTAGTGCTGGTAATGCTGATAATTACAATCTAACGTAGGATTAATCAGCCTAAATTGGAAACCGAGATTGTAATTCAATTTGGAAGCCAACACTAACCATTTCATGTTCACTTGAAGAGATTAGATAAACTGCATGAGAACACTTTGGTAAAATAATTGACGAGATGGGAAATAAGAATTATTGGTATTTACTTAGCCTGCAACACTTTCTGGAACCAAATAGTTTAAAGAAAGCACTACAGAACAGCTACCTAATCTGAATTTTACAGATAGCACAAGGAATATTTTCCTCACAGAATGCACATTATCTCTGCAAGCCCAGCTTTCATACAAGCTGTTCAAGTCTCCTTGCTGAAGCTCGCACTCAGTTTTATCCCATTATGAGCTGTGACCCACAGAACACATGTTCAAGAATCCAGCTGAAAATTACCACTGCAAAACATCTGTCCTTGCTCTTCACCTTGCCAGGCCAACCTTAGGGTTCCAAGACAGAAAACAACTCACTGTCACAAGGAAAAACAACTTTTTATGACACTTAATGGATTTCAGCAATGACAGCGTGCAGGTTTGGTTTGCTCACAGTGAGATCTGTTGCACGTCTGCTTTACAGTTATAAGCTCAGTTTTTCCATCTGCATTTTGTTTTTCTAGGGGTTTTTATAAATAGTACTTTATAACAGCCATGCAAAAACATGTACTATTTTAAGTACAAAAAAACCAAAACAAATATATTAAGGAAATTCAGTTCATGGCTCCATCAAACTAACTAGCTATTCAAAATGAGTTTATACATCAGCAACATATCATTCTGCTTATATCTAGCATCTACTAATTGCAGACAATTTCTAAATCAAGATGCAGAACAAATACAGTAGAACCTTATAAGGCTGGTTCGTCGATTAGCAGACCACTGAGTTGCCAAATTGTACCATTTAGCAGGCGAGCATATCCATCACAAGTAAAAATGCTACTTTGAAAAATGTGCTTTAAATTTACTTTGATAAGGGTGATTTTAACTATAAATATGCTTCATATTTTACAGTAAGTTGTTCTAGATTTTATGCAGTTATTTAAAATACTTCACTACATTAGCAGATATTTTAAAGCATCTAAAAATTGATTAGCAAAGCTTCCCTGCTCTTCCAAACAGCTTACAAATTAATTTAAAGCACAAATAAACATGAAGCAAAAATGAAAAGTAGATATTTGATGAATATTTGCACACAGTATGCTGGAACAAAGAAATTCTCTTTTTAAACCAATAGCAAAAATGATCAAACAGACTTGAACAGCACCACTCCAGACCTTGGTTATTAAGTTTTCCTGAGAAGCTGTCATGGTTTTGTGTCAAATAGCACAGTTTTGTCGTATGCAAGCAAACAAACACAACCACCCAGAAGCTTCATAGAAAAATTGTCATGTATTAGCAAGGGACAATTTCACATTCAAACAAGTTTCAATAAAACCACTCCTGGTTTAAATCTACACTTAAGATTGAGAATTCCATTATTAATCACATCTTCCAAACAAGAAATGCACTATTCTTTTTATTTTTTAAACCCCACACAGAAACCAGTACATTTCTGACAAGATTCTAAGAAGTAGCAGAAGAGAATGTGATTATCCACTCTAACTTTTGATATCAGGAGACAATGGGTCTCTTGCTCCTCGTAAACTACTGGACCCAGAAAATGAACTGAGAAGACTCCTCCTGGTTTGGTCTCTAATATTGCCTAGGAGTTGCTGTGTAAGTTTAGGAAGTTGCAGAACGTGTAACTTTAACAGGGAAATCAGCTTCAAGTCGAAATTGCGGAAAAGGGCATAAAACAGAAATAAGAGCAGCAGTCCCACTGTTGCATCACTCACAAAACCCACAGAAACAAAAAGCAATGCAATACATAGAAAGCTAGAGCCATTAAAGTTATGATATAGATAGGTACAAACTTCACAAGACGCATATTTTAAAGTACCTTGATACACCCTCCCAAGTTTCATTCTACCCAATATCGCACAACAAATCCTATTTCACACAGTAGCGGTTCAAAGCAGATTTAGCACAACTAGCTTCCTTTTACCCAGTTATTAAAAGACATGGGGAAATGGGGAAGGAAGTAAAAGACTTGTGCCACTAAATTCCATGGTTCCCACATCAAACCAGTTGTTTTTTCTCAAAAAACCTGTTACCTGTGTCTCATGTCATGTGTAAGACACCACCCCACTGGTTTTTATTGCTTAAGGCATAAAAAGCACAACTCAAATTATAGATGATATAAGACTAACCTTCCTTAAACACAGAGGATGTTTTCTTTAAGAACGAGAAAACTAACCCAGAGTTGTGTTCCAAATCGTCTACTTAATTCTGTTTCGATTCACAGTGAGGTCACTCCCCGCCATGCTGACCTGTTACCCCGAGTACTTATCCCTAAGATCCTACATTGTAAGCAAACACTGCCCTCTTGTGCACTGCAACATCCAGGAGACAAAGTTCCATTTCGGGGGTTGTGGAGACCACGCAACAAAATTTTTATACTGGTTGCCTTTCTTCATGCATAGCTCCTCGATTAAAAAAAAAAAGAAATGGCTTTCATTATTTTAAATTACAAGGACTTAAAAAAAAAAAAAAGACACTGTTTCAATTTCATTTACGGAAATAAAGTTTATTTGAAATTTTAATATAAAGCAGTGTCAGCGATTCACAAGCACCATGGACCCAAAGAGTCTAAGAGGTTTTAGCAAACATTCCCACTAATGCTAGCTGAAGTCCCTTAACCCATGAGAGTACTTCCACAACACCAACCACTACATCAAGGTTTGGGGATAGGAATTACACTACACAAGAGTTGTATGTTAATTTTTTTTTAACCAGAACAGGGTTTATTATGTTACTCTCACTTCAAGCTGGCAGCCAAAGATCTCAAGACTCTCTAGTGACTTCTCTCGAACTAGAATGATATCCACTAAATACAAGGCACTCTTTCCCTCCATTCAATATCTGTACTCAACATCAAATCATCCACGTATACAACTATAAAACTCTACTTGCTCACTCACCTAGAATAGAAAAAAAAAAAAAAAAACAAGAACTGCCACATCCTCACAAAGGTCTCAACAAACAAAAGCTCACATCCACAGAAGTGTGTTTTCATTGCAGTAATGCAAAGGTAACTCTAAGTTTGCAAATCCTCTTAAAAGCTTATAACAAACAGCAAAACAACTAATCTGTGATAAAAGGTGGGGAGGTTTTGTGATATGTTAATCTTACAAATAATCTGCATCTGACTGAATTTGAATGCTGGTAGCAAGACCACATTTCCCTTGATCTCACAAGCCTGTTTTCATTGTACTCATTTGCATCAGCAAGACTTGCTTTTGCTATGCTCATTTCCCTCTCTCCAAGCTCTAGTGAAAGTTCAAAAGTCTTGGCCCCTCCAATGTATCAGGTATGAATTAATACCCTTCCTTAGCCGAACACAGCAGCAAAGTGGAAACAGACACTTGCAAGGCAGTCTTCTTTGAAAGGAACTGCAGGGACAAACGGTGACAATGAAGTTCTAGTTATAAAGTAAAAAGGTCAAAGGTTCATACAGGCATAAGGATTACAAAACTACAAGTTTGTCAGAGTTCCCCCCAGCCCAGCTTTAAACAACCAAGGTCAAGCAGTAGCTTTCCAATTAAAACCCTATAAGGATACTCTGTCCTTTGAACTTCACAGGAAAAAAAAAAAAAAAAAAAAAAAAAGAGAATTTTCTGATTTAGAAGTTCTTTTGAGGACCCATCTCAAAATCAAAGAGATAAAGGGCATCTGACAACAGCTCACCTAAAGCAAACACTCAGTATCCCTCGGCTGCCTGTGTGGGGGAAGTTGGGATGAGGTAATCATGTTCTCCTGTATTAGTGTGCTGACCCTTTGTAGGGCATGAAATTAACCATCAGCAAGGAAAAAATCTGCTACTGCTTAAACTACTTTGCTACGCAAAGTGGTCTTAAAATGAAATATGGGGATTGAATTTCGTCTGGCAGATTAACTTGTCTAACCTCTCTGCGGGCATCCCTTCCTGCTAAACTCATTTGAGAAACTATATTCCAGACCCTACTGGTGAACAGGTCTGTGACGAACAAATGCAAAAGCAACTCTTATTTTATTTCAATGACATTAACATCAGCTTTGTGGAAGATCAGGAGCTCAACATTAACAAAAGAACAGAAGTTTAAAAGACCCCACAGTGCTGTGACAAAAACTACCCCATCTCAGTGTGAAATTTTATCAAAAATACCACCCTAAACTTTACAGCAACAGAAGAATGCATTAATGACAAAAATATCAGTCCTGCATCTTGCAGTCATTCCTTCAGTGTACAAACCAAGTGTAAGGCTGATGTGGGTGCTTCTTACTGCTTGGGACAAGATAAGAATTGGCTCTTAAAGTTCAGTTACTCAGTTTGTTTGCTCTTCTTAGAAAGTCAGACACAAATGGCTTTAAACATCGGTTTTGTTGCCTTGCTTGAGACAAGATCCTGCTAAAGCACAGGAAAAGTCTGAAATTCTGTTTTAAAATAAAGAGTTCTGCTCTTATTGTTTGAAAGAGTAAGACAGAAATACATAGCACAGTCCAAGCCACACAGCTACCCACAATAACTTAATGCCTTCCTGCCACAGACACACAAGAGCCTTAGAAGAACATAAACCAGTATGGCTTGAATACAAGTGAAAGGCATGATGAACTATGCACCAAGTGACTATTACTTATTCCATTCCAACCTTGACTATCACCTTCCAGCTAAAACTTAAACAAAACATCTTGGGTGAAACTGCCTGCAACATTTCCAATTCCCAGCACGCAGCTTAAAAAAAACCAAAAAAAACCACAAAAAAACCCCCAACACTTTTGATTTAACATTCGATATGTTTTGTTTTCAAGGACAAGCTTTGCAAGAAAAGTGTAGCCACACAGAATGAAATATGACTTCTATTTTTCATTCCATTTGGTTACTGCTCAAATATTCTGCATTCATTTAATCCTAAGGTATTGTGTCTGAACAAGTATCTTGTGAGTGACTGTGAGAAATATTCACAAGGTCAAGCACTACCTGGCACAGCATGACAAAAATTCAATACTAGATTCTGACATGAAAAAATCCACGTCAGGAATTAGCTACATACAGAAATATGTTAAAGAGTGGTAAACAGTAACATTTAATCTGTGAGTGGATTTATCAGCCTTGTACAGCAAAGGAATTAACCCTTAGAAGCACTCTGGGAGCACAGAAAATATGACAGTTACAAGAGAGAGATAACCTGGGACACCACTGGTGAAAATGGCACTTTGGAAGAGAAGAGCCAGAAAGCGACTCCTCAGAAGGAAATCCTTGAGCTCCTCATCTCATGGGAGACCAGAGTGAACAATGCTGGTGCTACCCAGACACAGTAAATGGTGTTTTCCATGAGCTGGGATCACTCAAGGGGAAGCCAACTAGTTTATCCCACCTTCAGTGCAAAAAGAGAACTGCAAACAAGACGCAATAATGTTTTCACAGCAGTAGCTTCTACTGCATGCACATGACTAACATAGAGTTCTGAAGCAGCCCTCTCATCTCTGCTGTCAGTCCACCTTCCAAATCCTCACATCCAGCTCCCTTGCCCATACATGGTACTTCTAGTTTTTCTGCAGATCAGCTTCCACGTATAGCTACCCCAGGATTTGGATTCAGAACACTGATATTTTAAAGAGGTATGGGAAATCTGAGGTGCAGAATAAACACAGGAAGATAAAGTACTCTGCACTTAAGTCTTGTTGAAAAATTATATAGAGAGAAAATGTGTAGTAACAGGGAAATCACAGATTCCATCAAAAAGAAAAGGGTAGTGCCATTCCTGGTTGCAGAGAAAATGTTTAGAAAAGTGAACCCTTAATGCTTAGTGATGAGGAAGTAGATAAAAATAACCTAAATTTTTCAACTAGCATTATCTGGGAGGACTCACTTTCCATTCCTGAAGTGGTGAATAAACTGGCATAATTGAAACACACATGAACACCAAAGAACGTACCCTGTTACACAAGACATGCTACACTTCAGTTTGAGTTTCACCAAACCTGTAAGCACCTAAATAGTCCCACAGACACAGATCAGGTTTTATCAAGGTTTCACCTTTCAAACTTGGCAGTAAAAAACCCATCCACTATTAAGATACATCAACGTTATCAAGCAAAACCTGAAGTTCCTAATCCTTTAAACTATTAACACAATACCGCATTTTCTTTACAACCTTTTCTTAACACACAGAATTGCAGTAAGCCACACTAATCAACTGTTTTACTTCAGTAAGATACATAACCTGGTATAACTGGAACTAAGCGAGTTTGATGTTGTTATGTAGGCTGGATACTAGGAAAAAGCTTCTTACAGAAACTTCTTAAAGTACTGGAATGGTCTGCCTGGGGAGGTGATGCATTCACCATCTCTGGATGTGTTTAAGAAAAGACTGGATGTGGCACTTGGTGCTATGGTTTAGTTGAGGTTGGGGTTGGGTTGGACTTGATGATCTTGGAGGTCTCTTCCCACCTGATGATTCTGTGATTCTGTGTCTGAATAACCATTTGGAAAGAATTATTTTTACTGGGAAGAAAACTCTATCGTCATCTCATCGCATCCACGCCTCCCTTCTCCCTGCAAGGCCTCTCAATAAGCAAATCTGAATAACTTATTCAGCTGACAACTGTGACTTAAGTAGTTTGAAGATCTTCATAAAAACAACAGAAAGCAATGAGAAGTCTGTGTGTCAAACAACCACCCCAAATAAGTGTTAAAGTTATTGACAAACAAAACTGGTTAAAGCTGATTTCTAAGTTTTCCCATGTCCCCTTCATGAGAAAGTTTACACCATTCAGATTCATTGCTTCTGGCAGAAAGGAATGTCTGACTACAAATGACCCTTCAGTACATCCAAGAAACATCTGCCAAAGTCAACTTTGCTCTTCAGACGATAAGCAGGTGCTTACAATTACTAAAGAATGACACGGGATTATCAAGTACAAGAGATAACTACAAGACCACAGGTTTCTAGAAATAAGCACACAGCCAACTCCTCCCTTGCAGCTATGGAGCACATATTGATGATACAGAGCACTTTACTGCTGGTGAAACCGACAAATAAGTAAACATGTATTATCCTACCCACAAGAAGCGCAACTTACAAATAACAGTTGTTCAAAAGGGGGTTAAATTCCTACATCGTGACAACTAACTCAGCTGAACCTCAGTCTAGCCATGAAACATTGTCTTACGAAACAACCACCAATTTGTCACTAAAGAGACACTGGCAGAGGAAGCGCAGAGGAACTGAACTTGCAGGCTGATCCCCGCAGTTGCATCAACCCGTGACTACTTTATAAACTCCAGCAGCTGTGACTCCATCACATCCTTGGTCAAGCACCGACCACCTCTTAGGCCCTTTAGAAGACATGGGAGGGGGAGGTAGAACAAAGTGAACTAATTTAAAATGAGTTCAAATGCAAACCAAATTAACCTTCTGATATCACCTATGAAGACTAAAATGAAGAGTTACCAAAATCCACGAAATTATTTCTAAGCCTAAAATTACCATGTTGTAACTCCTTAGTCCTCCAAGACAACATGGGCATGTCCAGCAACTATATCACAGCTCTCAATTTACAGGCAACGTCAAACTCTGACAGCTTTAACAGGAAAGAAAATAGAAACTTATAAGGCTCTTCTGTGCCATCAGTAAGGCCTCCATACACAACAAATAAAACTTTTTTTCCAGTAAGTGTAAGAAACCTGAGCATACCTGACCATCCAAACAGCACCCCAAGAATTCACACTGTAAAAAGTGCTTTTCTATGAGCACTGATTTTTATTTGAAGAGCAACTACGAGCAAGCGTAGCAAAGTCGTAGGTGAAAAACCTGACACCCCCCGTCCTCTCGGTGTGGGCATAGCCGGAAACCCCGACTCCCAGGGCCCCGCTCCCACCACGGGCACGGGCAGGCGCGGACCCCGACGACGGCTGGAGCACCCCGGGAGGCACAGCAGCCACCGGGGCGGGCCCCCCTGCGCCCCCCTTACCGCCGATGATGGTGCGGATGAGGGAGGCGTGCCCCGGGCAGTCGACCAGCGTGAACTGGAGCTCGCCGGGCCCCGGGCCCAGCTGCGGCGGCAGCGCGGTGCGCAGGCAGGAGAAGCCCAGGTCCAGTGTGATGCCCCGCGCGCGGCTCTGCGGCGCCCGGTCGAAGGCGGCGGTAGAGCCGGTGGTGCTGAGCGCCCGCGCCAGCGCCGTCTTCCCGCTGTCGATGTGGCCCAGCACTCCCACATTCACGTTCAGCACGCGGNAGAGGGCTGGGCAGAGCCGGTGCCGGCCTGCTCGCAGCCAACGCGGGTCGTCCGGCCGTGAGAACCACCCCAGCACACCTCTCTGCCCTGCGCTGCCCCTGCCAGGCACCCCCTGCAAGGAGAGACAGTTTCAGCGCATTACTGTAATGGCCACATGCCCAGCAGCTGCGCCCCCTCCCCGGTGTGTGCCCGGCCTGAGGGAGGGCTGGGACGCAGCGGCCCGGGGTAGGGGGCACTGTACGGGCACTGTACGGGCCCTGAGCATCCGCACCTTCGCTCGCATCTCGCCCACGCTAATCAGACACTGCAAGGCTGCTGAAATCCGCTTACCGTCACATCACCCCCTCCATTCTGCCCCCTCCTCCCCAGGCAAACCCCGGTGCTGCTGGAACTGTGTTGACCAGGTTTGACTTCAAAGTCACATGGACATTGCAAACCCAGGTGAAAAAGCAGGTCACGTTTGGATCATTTATCATTTATTCTAGTTACACTTAATGAATTCTAGGCTTGCATAATTCATTTTGCTGTAAAGAGATATTTAAGTTAGGTAAGAAGCTGCTTTAAAAATCATATCCTTAATGAATTAAGAATCCAAGATTATTAACAGTGATGAACAGCTCTCTTGGAAACCACCACTACCACCACCAAAACCGACAAGTAGGTGAACATTGGAGAAGCCTGAGGACATTTCAGAGGCTAAGGGCATGATTCATTCACTGATTTAAGTCACTTCACTTTACTGATAACTCAGGGAGCTAAATGCTGTACAGGATAAAGCTTAACACTTGTGCTCGGCATTTCAATAGCGACTAAGGAGCCCAAAGTACCTCTTCAAATGATTACAACTCTTTACAAGCGAAGAAACCAACATTGTGTCAGGGACTTCCCACGAGTGTCAAATATAGACTTGTTCTATGGACTTGTTCTATATTCTACTTTTTTTTCCCTTTGAGAGCAGTGCAGTTGCTTTTCTGCTCACTCTGCAGTAATACATGTTGCTCATAGTAATAACAGTCACATCTGAATAACTAATGAATGAGCCAGAAGTGTAAAATGACTTGCCTAAGGCTACTGTCAAAATCATGGATTTGGTTTTTAGGCTTTGACTCCAAACTCCAGAGTTTTTCTTACAAAGAAATCTGTTTTATATACCCAACACTTTCAATATAAAGCTGGTTTAAAGCTGATGCAAATTACTCCTCCTTCCCAAACATATGGAAGTCAAGATGACAGAATCAGTGACTCAAACGAAAAAGGGGAAAAAAGTTGCATTTCTTCCTAGCACACAGTGCTATTTGAGAGACAACTGTCTCCCTAAAGGAAAGATGAGAACTCACAAGGAATACTGAGCTAGCCTACCTAATCAGCTTCTCGAACAGAATAGTTCAGCCTGATGCAAGCTCTGTCATGGGAGCTAAAATAAATGAAAAGCTAGACTTGACAATGCATCAAGTAATATAGCCAATTTATTAATTTGTTCGATAAAGAGAGGGAGCAAATTGCAGCGCTGGGTGCATGAGGGGTCTCCACCCCGAGCAATGCACAAATTCAGCTCCCAAACAATGGTCTCTTATACCATTCTAGGCATTTCATTTCCCCAAATTTTCAGTTATTTTCTACCTGCTTTTCTTCATAATCAGCAGTTGTGGTTTTTGAAGATCTGTTGGGGAGGCGGTCCAAGGTGGTCTTCTGATGTCTCTCCAGTCTCCTATTCTTCTTTCTAAAATACCTTTTTCCACTAGCATTATTTTTGGTTATATAGTTTGCTTAAGCAAGCATATATATTTTGTTAGCCAGCATACATTTTGCAAGTGTCCTTTTAATTATTTCACAACTTTAAAGCGTAACATGCCTTAACACCTGTCGCAGGCCCCTCTCTCTCAGTTATTACAAAACCCCAAAGTCAGCATGTTTCCAAAATATCTTTGTAAAGCCCCTCAGTCTGTTAGTACCACTTCCCCTTGTTAAAGGATTGCAAATTCTTCTATTCTAAGAAAAAAAATTATAACTTAAACAAAGAGTAGTTTAAAACTGACACTACAAGGTGGTGTAAGGCTTTCATTGCAAATAATTACAATTTTGTTCTTGAAACAAACTGTTTGCTAAAAGCCTACTGTTGTATAGTTGCCTTGTTAAACACCACTTCCATGCCTTACTTAGCTGATTTTTTTTTTCTTAAAACTCTTCTTTATAATAATCCCATGGTCTCTGTCCACATTGCCCACAGACACACATGCCATTTGAGTGACACGAATCACAACCTGATTTCTCACAGAGCCAAATTAAGCATAATGTCACTTTTCAGACCAAGTTCCCAGGCTTTGAATAGTTTCCTGTTAAATCGTAGGACTCATATACACTTCCTTGTGCTGAATCTGTTACATCAATATGCACTTGCAAAGGCAAGGGAATGTTTACACCAATTCCCAAAAGGCCCTAGAAAGTCAGAATCCTCACAGATATCCCTGTATCATATAACCTTATATACTCTTTACTTCTTTTCTTTTAGCTTTATTAAATGAGTTCAGAAGGAAGAGGTGGGAAAAGGTCTGATTCTCAACCAGCAAAGGTGGTATCCAGAAGTCCTCCCAAAACATCTAAAAATAACAGCTATTTTTCAACAAGCCTTGACAATGTACAAAGGTCTCAAACTTTCTACAACTCTTGAGAAAACTGGCAATGAGGTCAAGGGGTCCCATTTCAATACTCACAGTGTAAGAGTCCACAGCAGAGCTCACGTGAGATCCATTTTGGACTGCCAGCTCAACAAAGAAATGCATTTTGCTCAGTCAGAATTTAGAGGGATACTGGATAGAACTTAGGGGATGAAAAAAATTAAATTCTTTCTGTTAAGGATAGCTAAGGAAGGAAGATAAAAATCCGCACGAAAATGGATTTCATTCCACTCCTCACGTAACAATAGTGGCCCTTCTTTTACTCCTGAGTGACCTGCAAGAAGGAGGAGTATCAGGTAGAAATAGAGGTTTGGTTTTCCCCCTTTAGACATAGAAAAGATTTGCAGCTTTCTAGACAGGGAAGCAGTTGCTCCTCTGTAGAGGGAAGGAAAAAACTCAATGCCTACAGCTTTGTTGTTACCACTGAGATCATACTTCTGTCTCCAGGGTTTTAGAGCCTGTGGATCTGATTTTGCCACATATCACTTGAGGAAATCTTAGAGTGTGCATAGTATGTGTGAAATTAATAACTTCAATCACCATTATCAAAGAAGAAATCTGATAGAGACATAAGCAGTTTTATTCAGCATTTAGAAAGGTCCATTCTGTTAGCTTACAAAGTTTTAGAATTAATTACAAATTTGGAAATTAAGGTGTGGCATTCAGTAGGACACATCATTCCTATTGCTTTGAAGAATAGAAAAATAATCAGCTTCTTTTGCAGGGAACAAAACAAGACATGACCACTAGCCCCACCAGTCCCTAGCCCTGCACGAAGGTCTTGGTATCACTAAGAGGGAGAGGGGAACCTGGAAAAATGAGAGAATCCCAACTTCTCTATATTTTTCTATATCCCTCACAAAATTTGTAGCATTTAGCTGTTTTCCTTGTTTTCCCCTAAACTAACCATTCTCCATCCTACTTGTTCTCTCCTGTATGGAATTTCCTCCTTAAAACATGTTCACTTTAATTGCTAAAGTTTGTGGACTCATGGGAGAAAGGGCAGGAAGTCAGACTTTTGGGATAGGGTAAAAATGTAAAGGTCATTCACACACTCGCACACACATACTCTCTCTCCCTCCAAAAATAATACACTATTTGACAGGTTCAGGATTCAGCATGTCCCACTGAAATTTGAAAGCTTATGTGAAACTAGGCTACGTCCTGTAACCTCAAACATTTAGTCTAGGAAAACAGCTCTCAAGTCTCCAGCTCCCACATCGGGTATCGCGTGACATCTGTGCCAAATAGAAGACCTCAAACCAGGGGGCAAAAGAAACGTTGGTAAAATGAGTTGATTAAACTTGGGGAATAACAGTTCAGACTGTTAGTGACAGGTATTATTTTTGCTGATTAGCTGGCTAGTGAAATATTAAATTATACTCAAAGCATCCATAGAATGAGCTGGGCAGAATGGTCGCACAACCTATGCACAACCATTATGTTCCATCTGGTGGCCTGGACAAAGGAGAAAGAAGTAATGGTTTGAAATTGAATTATTTTATCCTCCTTCTCTAATACGTTAACTAGTCAAAAAAATCACAGAAAATAATGTAAAAGTTGAGGGTTTATATTTCCTCATACTGATGCATCACAACACACGATACCAGCTATAAAAGATGATACACAATATGGAAGTTCTGTTCTAAACTTCCCAGTAGTTCTACTTGTACTCTGCTCTTCCTGGGGAATAAATAATTAATCTTGTGTGGTCTGAAGGATTATTGTTTATTTTCCCTCATCTGAATGTCCTCTTTTGCCCCTCTTTAACTGCAACTTCAGGACAATGCTCAAAGAACATATGGAATGCGTAAAACAATCAATGCAATGAGCAATGCTAAACCTGGCACAGTTAAGTAATACCTGTGAGCAGATAAGAGGGAGAAGTCAGCCTTACATTTATCCAGCAAACCATTTTCTACTTTCATTTCTATTGAGGTATCCTCTCCTACTACAAACACAAAGCCAAATAATTTTAATCATGTTTTCTGCAGGTTAATATTAAAATTGTGCCTTCATTATGGCAGCAGATTTTATTTACTGAACAGCAATGGTCAGTAGCAAACAGAAGTTTTAGGCTCTAAATTCTGAGTTTGAGACATCCTGTTGCTGTAGACAAACACTTAACACTGTTTCTTATCCACTTTAAGCAGGAAAAATCCCTAATTAGTATTTCCAAAGTTAAAGAACCTTATGTAGGCATATCTGATTTTTATAGACATAGAATATTTCTATACTTCCTCCAAGCTACAGTGAAGATTAACAGCAATTCTTTATTCCTACCATCTACATTCCTATATATTGAATTTAACCAAAAATAAATAAGCAAATACTACTAAATAGACTTTAGAATGCCATAATCTCAAAAACAGGTCTTGTTGCAACATCAAACAAGATAACATGGACCATATGGACAGGTTTAACTCTAAGTTAACAAATTATTATATATTATGCATTACCCTTTTGAAAAAGAGGGTCATACCTAGCCTGAACCCCATCACTGCCTTCAGAGCTCTTACCAGACTTGCTAATTATTCTTCCAGAACTGGCAGAAACTTGAACTCTGACCAGACTTACCCACAGCACTTGCAGCAGTTTAATGCACTGGAGAAATCAAAGTTGTATATTTGCTCTTCTACAAAGGAAGAAGTCTGCAGCTCGGCACCTATTAGGCATTTGTATTCTGTGACTAATATGACCCTGAGAAGATGTACACAGTCTAATGGCATACACAATTTTCTAATTATTTAAAGAATAGCTCATATTTGTTAGTCAGAAATTCTTAGCTGAACAGTTGTATAGCGGGATACCCTTAGAAAGGTGTTGAACCACACATGTGTGCAATTATATTGTAATTACAATTTTAAACTGGAGTATGTAAATATAAGCTGACAGAACAATTAACAGAAAAAGAAAGCAACAATAAGCAAAGTCTTTTCTTTGCCAAATTACATTTACAACAAAACTAATGGAAGCTCTTGAACAAAGAAGGAATGAATAGCATGTATATGGTTTACTGGGCTTTTGCAAACTGAACTCCCATACTCCCTAAAACTGATCTCGGAGCTAGTGCTGTCACAAGACTGCTTTTGCAATTCCCCTGGCAGGGCACAGCAAAGCCAAGTTGGCACCAGACATCATTCCTGCCTCATACCACAGTAATCCACTGCCTTTAAACATTGCAGATACAGCAATGGTTTTATAATCACAGAAAACTCTATATATCCATGGGAAGACTCCCCTGTCTCTTTTTTAGGAGAGATCACAATATCTACAAAGAGAACTCACTGGAACTGCAGGTTCCCAGACCCCATCTAAAATTTGAGTGTGAGAGATCTCCATAATACGGTTTTAAACCCTTCACAGAAGGTGCAGCAGAATTACCAGCAAACCACAGTCAGGAGCTGTAACAGCCTAGAAGCTGCAGCATCACAAACTTCATGAAACATGGATGTTTCTGTGAGGCCATGAAACGACCTGCTGAGAAGCTGCAGTGTTTTTACCCATTTCAATTGCTCAAAGCTCATAAGGAATATGTGCTGTAGGTGCAGCACAGCCTCAAATGCTTACAGGAAGGCTTTAAAGATGCAGAATAGAATTATTCTACATTTTCACTGAACACTAAAAACTAGTGAGCAACACTGAGCACATAAGAGACCACCCTTACTTTCCTTGGCAGGGGAGTTGGACTAGGTGGTCTCCAGTGGTCACTTCCAGCCTTAACGAGTCTGTGAATCTTTGACAAAGTTTTAGATAACACCCTTGGAAAGCCTCAGCTTATTTTTGTGAGCTGAAGCCAGCCGAGGTTTTGATAAGGCTCTGGGTTCCTGGCGGGCTGTCAGCGGCTGTGGGTGAGCTAGCCAGGGACACCCAGGACTCCCCCAGCCCCAGCAGCGGGGACAAACGCTGCCTCCAGCGCCAAGTCAGTCGAATTGTAGGAAGAAAGAAAGTGCTTATGGTGGTGCAGGGGCAAGAAACCTGCGAGCAAGAACGAGCTGATTCCCCCTCCAGGAGGGCTCCGCTCGCCTCTCCCCAAACAGCCCTTGCCGATTCAGAGAATCGCAGAACCACTTAGGTTGGAAAAGACCTCCGAGATCATGGAGTCCAGCCCATGACGGGTCACCACCTTCTGAACCAGACCGTGCCACCGAGTGCCACGTCCAGCGTGTCCCTGAGCACCTCCAAGGACACTGACTGCGCCACCTCTCTCCTTCCCGGCCCTACTCCTCCGCAGCGCCCGCGCCCGCCCGGACCGTCCGCGCGCGCCGCACGCGGAAACGGGCGGGAGGACCCTAAAACCCTGCGCTCCTGCGGCTGACGGGCAGGCTCCGCACCCAATGAGCGCCGAGAGTACCGTCGTGGGGGCCAATGACGGGGCTGGGGCGGGGTGCGTCGGCGCGCGCTGGGAGCCCCGGTAACGCGCGAGCCGCGTGCGAGGAGCGCGGGGCGGCCGGGCCCGAGCTGCCCCTGCCCTGCCCCGCCATGAAGATCGAAGAGGTGAAGAGCACCTCCAAGACCCAGCGCATCGCCGCCCACAGCCATGTCAAGGGGCTGGGGCTGGACGACAGCGGCGCCGCCAAGCCGGCGGGGGCCGGGCTCGTGGGGCAGGAGAACGCGCGGGAGGTGAGCGCGGGGCCGGGCCTGGGCGTCTGACAAGTCCCCGACAGCGAGTGAGAGTCGTGCCCGGCTTCCTTCGGGTCGCTGCTGCCGTGTGGGACGCGGTGGGGGCGGTCGGGGCTGTATTTTCTCTGCTCCTGCTTCGCGCTACGGCGGTGACGGTCTCCCGGGTGTCGGGCGTAGAAATTGGGGCGTTATAGGCAACGGGACCCACCAAAAGTCAACAGATTTGATGCAAATAGGGGTTGGAGCATCCATTTCAATGCGCCGGCCGGATAAAACCATCACAGAATCACAGATTGGTTTGG
Organism: Illadopsis cleaveri; assembly: GCA_013399915.1. Taxonomy (NCBI): domain Eukaryota; kingdom Metazoa; phylum Chordata; class Aves; order Passeriformes; family Timaliidae; genus Illadopsis; species Illadopsis cleaveri. The sequence continues at coordinate 223,623 of VXBB01010834.1, forward strand.
TTTGGAAGGGACCTTCAAGATCGTCTCTCGTTCCAACCTCCCTGCCGTGGGCAGGGACACCTTCCACTGGACCAGGTTGTTCGGAGCTCCATCCAACCTGGCCGTGAAAAAAGATCTGTAGAGGATCTGCGGCCCAGGCAGCGAAGATTAATTTCTTGCTTTACTTTCAAACCTTTCTCTGTGCGTGGGACTGCGGGAGAGAAAAGGAGTCGGAGCTCACAGACTGAGTTTTGCTGTCTGTGGTTTTTAATGTCTGTGATAGGTAAAATGGTTGTAGAAAGTACGTTTTTCTGATCATGTCAGTAGTATTTGCTTATTTGTTTTTGTGTGCATGAAATTGAAATTTTTACTTTTTGTGAAACGTGTTACTTCTAAACACTTTAAGTAATGTTGGAACAAAAGATACTATAACAGTCCTTCTGTTAACAGTATAAATACTTATTTAACTTACAGGCATGTGGAGTTATAGTGGAGCTAATCAAAAGCAAAAAAATGGCTGGCAGAGCAGTGCTCTTGGCAGGACCTCCTGGAACTGGCAAGGTACAATTTTTCTATTTTTTTTTACAAAATAAAGTATTTCCAAATCTATTTTAGTTTGTTGTCAAAACTGTTTTAGGGTAGTAGTTACAAAATGTTTTTATATGCCAGAATTTTTTTTCAGTCAATGTATTGATGTAATTTCCTACTTCATATTTTTACTTTCGCCATGTCATCGACACTGGCAGTACCCAGTGAGTGGTGTGTTCAGCATCTTTCACGTGAAACCACCTCTTGTAGGTTACTAAACACGCAGGTAACAAGGAGTCTGAAAAAGTTTTAGAATTTTTATATTAAAAGCCAGAGTAGTCTTTGCTTGGTTTACTTTTTTCCCCCCCGTGCCATTTCAGGCTTTTTGCATCTGTATCGGCTGTCAAATTCAAATAGCCAGTATTGTGTCTTCAAGGTTTTTTAAAAGTCTTTGGCTACGGTCACCTGTGTAGGAGGAGGGTTGTTATTATATGAGAAATACATGTCAAACAGAATAGTCTTACCATTAAATTGATAGTTGATATATAGAAGGTGATATAATGAGGAAAGTTAACTTTGTGCAAAAAGAATCCTTCCTTAATTCTTTTCAAAATTAATGTCTGGGTTTTGTATTTGTTTTTATTGTTTTGGTTTTTTTTTTCTTTTTAAAGACTGCTTTGGCTTTAGCTATTGCTCAGGAACTGGGAAGCAAAGTTCCCTTTTGTCCTATGGTTGGAAGTGAGGTCTATTCCACTGAGATCAAGAAAACAGAAGTTCTAATGGAAAACTTCCGACGTGCAATTGGTAAGTTTCAGGAAAAGAAGAATTAAGTGTTTGCATGATACTTACTTTGCTTTTTCCCAGCCTTCTAAAAAGGAAGAAATTTTCAGTGGTCATGATGTTCTCAGATTTTTGTATGTTTATTTTCTTCAGTGCTGATTCTACTTTAGTGAATCTCTTTCACTTAGTGGAGCCAGATGTTCTGTTTACAAACTGTAATTTAATTATTGTATTTTGGTTTATACTTCACCAAGTTCTTCTTTCATCCTCCACATTCACCTCTCCATTTTGCCTGTGACTGAATAAAGCTGAAAGAAAAATTAATTTTTAGTTTCTTACATTAGCAGAAATACCTGTAGACAGAAAAATGTTCCTCATGTTTTTTGTTTTAGTGATTTCACCCTGCTAAACAAAGAGTCTTAATCAAGGGCTCCCAAATGGCAGCATTAGGCTGACTTACTGTTCCAGCAAGCACAGAGAACGTTCCATGCCAACTAAATAAACACTTTAACTTAAAGTCTTCCTTAATTCTGTCATGCATTTACAAGTTTGATGTAAATTGGCTTAATTTCCAACACAGCCTCAGTGATTATCTAAAATCTGTTAACACAACTGCTGCTGACAGCTGATAAATGCAAATACAAGTGACCCTTGTTTGTGTGAGGATTTGCTAAAGCGAGCCCAGTTGATTTTACTGTATTAACAGTAATTTTCCTGTTTCAGTACCAGGTTTCCTCTTAAACTTCATTGGGCAGCAGCAGGGTGAAGAAATCACTCAGTTCTTCAGTGAAACAAAAGTATTCCATTGACTTTTATAAGAAAGCAACTTTCAGTAGTCTCTGGTCTTCTGGTTACCATGAAGCCGGCAGGGCCTGGGGGAGGGAAACTTCAGTAGTCTGCAAAATTTCCTTGATGTGATGAAGTTCGCTGTCAGAGATTTAGAAACCTGAACCAACAGGTGAAACTTATGCCATCTGTGTTGTCAGTTCTAGAGATGGCAGAGATTCAACAGCCAGCTACATTGTTAGTTCCCTGCATTCCCTGAATGTCAGTAGAGAGACACTTCTAAACAAATACTGGTGTTAATGAAGGATGGAGCTTCTTTTATTTGTTTCTGTTGAATTCCATGTCACATTTTCATAACACAGCCTTTATTGAATATTTTTATGGGTGTAAAAAAAATTCTCTGAATTACTTTAAGGGATTAGTAACCACCATTTCTTGTAATGAAACACTTTCCTGTTGGGTTTTAATCTGGTGTACATTTTAGGTTGCTTGCTTGGTAAAAAAATATTTTACAAGGGTGCATTTAAAAAAAAAAAAGATTCTGTGCAGTGTAGTTGGGTCTGGGTGCAAGGGAAGCATCAGCTCACATGTCCATCAGTACTTATGGTATTCATTTAGGTTTTATTGAATTTTGTTTGTATGTCTCCTTGGTAGCAGGTTCTATGTACATCATCATTGCTCATATCATGCATTTTGCTTTCAAGAGGTTTAGCCACATGAATTCTTAAAAATTTGCAGGGATGTTTACATCAAATTTTTTACTTAATAGTTGGGTTTTTTTCTTGGTAATTAGAGAGCCTGACTAGTTCAGACCCGTTACTTTATAAGAAAGTGGGAGTTACTCTGAGTTTACAGAATTTTTATTGTTGTGAGTCTTTTAATAACTGACTTGACATGGTCTCATGGCCAAGTAGTGTTTTGAATGCAGTAGAGAGGTTATAATATGTAAGAAACATAAAAGGACGGAGTGGGAAATGAGGAGATGGAATTGTTGTATGGGTTAAAAGAAATTTAACCTGTGAGAGATTAATCCAGTGTAGAGCTCATTAGCAGCTGGTGAGGGTGATAATAGCAGCTAATGTTAAGAGCTCAGTTGCAGTAAAAATAACTGCTGCATTAGCCACTTCAGTGGTATAACTTCATGTTGCCACATTGTATCTGCCAATGAGTCAGGCAAGCGCTGTTTAGCTCCATGAAGTGCTGTTGAACCAAAACATGAAATAGCCTGCACTTGCTGCCTGAGATTTGTGTCTGATTTGGAGGTAGATCTCTCTAACAACCTTCTGAGAATGAAGTTCGTAGTTGACACATACATATTAATTTGAAATCGAAGGATAATTAGTAGCAAGTTCAAAGCATCTATTACCTTTGTTCAGATCATGTTCATCTGTAAATATTTTCTACAGACACATCTCTAAGAGCACATTAGTCTGGATTAGAGGAAGGCTTCTGAAGCAAATCCCTGGATTTGCCCTTGCTGACTTGGCTTTGACTTCTGTTGTGGAACAGAATGAGCACATGAACTGGATTTTTTCCGGATGAAACGGAGCTGGAAGTTTCATTGAATGCTTCAGCAGCATACAAATCATACCCCAAACACAAACAGGCTGCCACATTTAATAGCAGAGTAGAACTTGTGCTAGAAGCTTAAAAGCAAAGCGAAGAGAACAAGCAAACCTGGTCCAGTTTGTGGCAATAGCAGTTTCAGTGTGCAGATTCCTTTATTGCTTCACACTCATTTTATATGAGCCAGTGCGATGCAGCCTTGTCCAGGTCAGTTTTATAACTCAGAAGTTCATTAATTTCTGTCTGGTGTTTTGGCATACCTGAAAAACATTTCAAAAATTGCTGAAATTAACTTTGTACACAACTTTTTATGTCATCTTAAGTAAGAGAAAGCAAATTTTTCTTACCAAGAAGTTGTCATGTTATCCACAGTTAGGCTGTTTCTTGCATTGCAGATCCTGGTTTGAATTTGGGCCCAGTAGAGGGAGACAGACTCATATTTGTCAGTTCTTTATAGCCCCTATCAGCAGCTCAAAATTACTGGTGAAGTATCTGATCTCTTTCAAAGCAAAGTGAAAAGTTACGGAACAAGGAAAGGTTTATGCAGTCACAATACCTTCCGACTGGGCAGGATGACTTCCTGATATCTTGTTACAGCCCATTCATTATTTTTGGTATGGCATGTTTGTCTCATAACATACTTCATGGAGTTGCTTCAGATGTGGATTCTTTGAACTTCTATGTAGTTGGAACATACATAATTGTAGTGGTGGTAGTGATGATAGTGGGTTTGCTTTGAAACAGTCTGCCTGTAAATATCTTCAGCTCTAAATTATTTATCAATTTAAAATAAACTAGTTAATTACAGTAGTTGTCACTAGAACAGAAAATAGCCAGATATTCTGATGATTGCTTGGGTGTCTGAATAACAACAGTTTGAGGATGTAATTTTCAGCTATTTTGAAATAGTTTTAAATTTCCATTGTCACAGTTTCTGCTAAATTTTATCTAGCTCACCTTTTGCTATTAACTTGAAAAATATTTTAAGTTATACATTAACCGTTTGGTAATTTTATGATGTTCTAGCACAATACCTGTTAATCAATTTATGTTTTATTTTTAACTCAGTTGCTGAAGTGTAGAGTTTTTAATGAAGTTGCATTTTTTCTTCTATCTTTTATGTTAACTTTGCAGGGCTTTTTTGATAGTCCAAAAATTGTGTAAAACTGATTGTTATATTAATGTCACGATTTTCAGAAGATGATCTGTGTTTCTGGCTTTAGCATAGAGGAACAAATCAAGCAAATTCCCTCTTTGTGGGAGGGAAAAGAGACAGAGGATCCTAACATTTGCTTCAAGAGCTAATAATAATGAATAGAAGAAAGTAATTTCTAAAAGTTTAATAAACTTCTTAGCAGGTCAGAACTTGGGCTGAGCTTTCATTCCAATGCACAGGATGAATATTCTCACTTAATATTGAAGAAGAGAACAATAATTCATCTTTCTGCCTTTAAAACATTACCGTGAAATGTAATGCACCCTAACAATGTGTTACATCTTGTTGACAGTAAAGCAGCAGACTCGTAAGTGTATACTGAAACTATTTTAAACAATTTCTTTCAGGGTTGAGGATTAAAGAGACCAAGGAAGTTTATGAAGGAGAAGTCACAGAACTAACTCCCTGTGAAACTGAGAATCCTATGGGGGGATATGGCAAAACCATCAGCCACGTAATTATAGGACTCAAAACTGCAAAGGGAACCAAACAGTTGAAGGTATGTGTGGTAGTCTCAGAGATTTCCTTAAGTGTTTTGGGTTTGCAGCTTCTGTTTTTAGCACTTCTTATTTCCATTTCAAGCTCCTGATCACCATCTCTGTCAAGTGATGGTGCCAGGAGGCTGCTTTCTTTGGCTAGACAACTTTATCCTGTTTATCTGCTTTATGTAGAATATTTAGATACTGGTCTTGTGTCGTACTAATTGAAATAGGAGATGAACCCATCATCACTTGGTAAGCAGCTGCTGTTATTTCTCTGTTTGGCAGCACACACCTGTATGTCTTCAATGGGTTAAAGGTGAGTTTTAATAGGAAGAGATCCTGATGCAGGTTTGTGGATCACAGGTACCACAAAAAAATGGGCTGAGTTGGCTTTTGAACTTTGTTCTGTCTCAGTCTGTGATACACTCTGACCCTTGCTATAAATCAGTGTTCATGGTAATAAACATGGGAGAAAGGTCTTGTTTGGTTTTGTTTTCCTGATTGCCAGGAACCAAATTTTTGAGGATGGCTTGGGAAATATTGCCTGTTTAAATATAAATCGTTCATTCTGTCACATCTTTTCTTTCTACATGGAGTGTCATGCTCTAGTGAATATTTGATAGAGAACTGGAAATTGAGCTGGTGTGTTGCCAGCTCAGGCCCGCTTTCCTTTTGTTTTCTTGTCTCCATTCAATTTCCCTGTCAGACTTTGAGAGAACTAAAAGCCGTCTCTGTTGTTAAGTATCATCTTTCATTTGTTCACTCTGAAAACAAGGAAATGAAGAGCAAAAGTGAATAAACATGTATCAAGAGAAACAAAGGCATCTAATATATTCCACACCCACTCTCCCTCACAGAGCTCCACAGAGGATAAGGACTCAAGAAATCAAGGAACATAATTCAATGCTATAGCCAGATTTTTTATAAAAGTTTCCCTAGAAAGCTAGAGAACTACCGTTTCTTAGGTATAAATACATTGTCACATTACTCAGAGGTATGTTTTGTAGCTGGTACCATTATGGCACTGTCACTTCCTTTTGGATAGCAGATTTTTTTGTAAGACAGTAAGTTCTGTACATCTTCCAGATTTATTCACTATCCCTACTCCAAATGTTACAGCTTTATAAAATCCTAGAGGTATTGTCAGGGTGAGTTGCAGTTTAATTTCGTCTGATGGGAGTGAGCTTCAAACTGAATTTCTTTACCTTGATTACCATAACAATATGGAGCTGTTTTGATCAACTGTGCTGTTTGCTTGTATCCAGCTGGACCCGAGCATTTTTGAAAGCTTGCAGAAGGAGCGAGTGGAAACTGGTGACGTTATTTATATTGAAGCAAACAGTGGAGCTGTCAAGGTAAAAGAAAAGTTCTTTTATCCAGATGTATGTTTTTTGCAGACCTTTCTCTGACTTTTTCAGAAGGTTCTCTGATTTATTAACCTTAACTGACATGATATGGTTACATGGAAATTTTGAAAAGAGCCCAGTGCTTTCCTTATCTGGAGAGAAAAGTCTCTTTTGCACCAAAGAAAGTGGTGGTCTGGTTCACAATTAAGGTCATCTGGCAAGGAAGCTATCACTGATGCTGTCTGGATGAGTTTTCTTTTCTGTAAGATCAAGGCATCTCTGAGGGAAGAGGGGAAGAACCAAACAACTTTAGTCATTTTCCGGCTGACATGTGCAGTGTATTTAATCTTTCTTTTATCGCTCTGATATTTTCTCCACAAGATATATACGTGTAGAAGGGAATACTGCAATACTGCATTAGTTAGCATTCTTTCAATATCTGATTTAGAAAGTAGTGTATAGTGATACTTGCTGTTTAATGGATGAGCATAATATTTTCTATCATATAATAAATCACCCACCTACAAAGGAGGTTCTCCCAATCTCTGGTTAATCTGCTGGATTTGTCCTTTAGCAAGAATTGCGTACGGGAAAAGAAGGGGAGAGGAATGGAATATTCTCACCACTGAAAATATCAGGTGTTTTTCAACAGAGTTTTTGAGCTTTGATCAGTAGATAGGGTATGCCTGTTGCTAAGCAGGGAATGGGATGTCTGAATTGTCAGCTGAAGCTTGTCAGAACTGGAATTGTGAACTAACCCTGTTACCAAATTCATGTCACTCAAGGTTTTGGCACTGAAATTAATTATATACCTGGGTTTCTCTTTGCTGTTCCTCAGAGGCAAGGCAGGTGTGATATCTATGCTACAGAATTTGACCTTGAAGCTGAAGAGTATGTTCCTTTGCCAAAAGGTGACGTGCACAAGAAAAAGGAAATTATTCAAGATGTCACCCTGCACGACTTGGATGTGGCCAATGCTCGACCTCAGGTATCTCACTTCACAGATGAAGTCTTTACAGAAAAATTGCTTGACATAGATGTGATGTTACCAGAATAATTGAGATGTAGGAAGTTGAGCTAACTTGCTCACCCTCAAAGATTCCACTGTAGGAAAAGTAGTAGGTGTTACACCTTGAAGGCCAGCCTAGCTCTCTCCTCAGGGAGGTCATGCTGCAGCTGTCTGCCTCAGGGCCCTGCCATGGAGGTTAAAGAGGCAGTTGCTTCCTTAGGATTCATGCACCTGGTCATTGAATACTGGTCAGCATAACACTCCTAGCACAACAGAGAACGGTCTGGGAGTTGTAGAACAGCTTCCACACAGGTATTTGGGATCCACCACTTCCATAGTTAATGCATAATCTAGACCCTGCTCTCCTTCCCTCCACCACTGTGCCCCGTCACTTGCAGAAAAAGAGCATTGTAGGATGTTGCCTCTGATGCAAAAAAGAGATTATTGCTTTCTCTCCAGAAGAAGAGCTGCCTACAGGTGTGAGGTAGCAGCAGCAAGACCTGCATCATTTCATTTGCTGGAAGTTCTGAGTGCAGTTCTGTGGTGGTTTCACGTTTGCCGAATTTGTTTGCCAACTGGGAGATAGGATTTTGGGAGAAAAAAGCAAAACAGGCCCAACTTAAAAGTAACCAGATAGATTTTATTAACACACACTAAGAGAAGCAAAGGAAAAGGAAAAAAAACCCCACAAATTAATTTCCAAACCAACCCTTTCTCTCACCACAAACTGTTCATTTTCTACAAACAATGTAAAGAGGCAAAACACAGAACTCCAGGTCCGTACCACTTATAAAATAGTCATTCATTCAGTCTTTGAGAGGGAGAACTCTCTCCTGTTGTTTTGGTTACTTCCCACAAGAGAAACAGTCTGCTTGTGGCTTCTAACTCACACAAAAGCACCCACCCAGGAGATTCTGCAATTATGGAACCTCCCATATTCACATAGCCTTTCCCGTGACCACATATATGGGTCGTAGACTCACAGATCTTGGGGTGTCACCTTTTAAAAATGAGCAACTTCAAAGGCAAAGGATTCTTTAACTCAGGGAACAGAGATATCTTCTCACTTCTTCACTGGCAGAGGGCTTCTTCTTGTCTCTCTCTGTTCAAACCTCTCATGGGACCAACAAATCACAACTTTCAATTCAATATTCACTCAGTAAATCACAGATACCTGTGCTTTAAAATCCACAAACCATTTCCCCAGTTTGTATTTTCCACCATTTAAAGGAATACTTGGCATATTCATATTACAGTCTGTTACAAAAACTCCCAGATTTCAGCCTAGGACTCAGGCAGCTTGTCATCTCTCCCACTTAAGAAGTCACTCTTCGTTTGCTGACTTAGATATTGTCATATTGCCCTTTAACATATCCCTAGTTTGGCCTTTTCTCTCATCTCTGAGAAGGCTTAAAGTTTAAAAAAGTCTTAATCTGTGTCAGGAAAGAGTTAAAGCTTGCCCACGCCTGCGGTGGTGAGGTGATCTCTGTCTGGCACCCCTAAGATTTCTAAGCCATGCCGGTGGTGGGGGGAAGCTGATGGATACCTTCTCTTCCACCCTCGGTCTGATGGCGTGAGCCACTC